>JADDOH010010726.1:0-29193 GCA_016648135.1 Agrypnia vestita
AAAATTCCCGCTAAAACGTCACTGCAGCGGCGCGTCGCGTCGCTAAAACAGAAAGTTCTCGCTGTAGAATTCATTGAATTCATTCACAGGCTGGCCGGGCGATCGTAAAGCCGATGAATGTCCCGTGGAACGACCTTTGGCGCATTGTTCGCAGAACTCGGATCGCGCCGCGACCTGTGACCAATCGCTTAGGCTTAGTTCACAACCCAAACATACCGCCACACATAAAACATTTAATAAAAGGCAGAAATTATACAATCGGTTGAAATCAAATGCCGCTTTGAGCAAGCTCGTGCGACCTATTGCGAATGGTCAGTTGCTATGTGTTTTCGGTGTTATTTTATAGAATGGAGGCATGGACGCTTACCAAAGAATTGATAAGGAGACTTGAGGCATTCGAGATGAGTATCTACTGAAGAATACTCAAAATAAGCTGGATGGACAGAGTTACTGTTGAAGATGTTATGGTTATGAAGATGTAATGAAGATGTTATGGTACCGACACTAATGTATGGAAGTGAAGTCTGGAGCTAGTAGAAGAGGAACGAAAGTAGATTGAATGCAGTAGAGATGAGGTCCTTTAGAGGTATGTGTGGTAAATCCATGCATGATAGAGTAACGAATGAAGATATTAGGAATGAATGTAAAGCTGATCGTAGCATAATACATAGAATAAAAATAGGGCCGCTCAGGTGGTTTGGGCATGTTGAGCGAATGAATGAGGAAAGAAAGGTAAGAAAGATATATGATGCAAGTGTTGACGGCGCCAGAAAGAGAGGGCGACCACGGAAGACGTGGCATGACCAGATTAACCAGATACTGGAAGATGGTCCTGTTAGAAGCCTGAACAACCGTCGAGCTTGCATCCGAAGATGTATGAATGTAGACGAAGCGAAAGTCGTACGTCAGGACAGAAGAGTATGGCGCTCTATCCTCTCTGCCTATCCCCACGGGGAAACGGCGTGATGGTAAGTAAGTAAGTAAGTATGTTATGGTTCGGATGAATAAAGAAAAATAAGTTATTAAAACAATAAAAATCCGAAAACTTCATATCTCGGACATGCAATGAGACATCCAGAGAAGTAGGAGATCTTGCATCTCATGATGCAGGGAAAGATTATAGAAAGTCGGACCCTGGAAGAAGGAGGACTAAATACAAAATCACTGAAAACCATTTTTTTTATTTGTTGTTGCCGTTTAATTTTAACATTCTTGCAAAACTGTGTAAACAGTTTAAATGCAAGGATTTGATTACCTTATTTATATGCACATTTTAATTTTACTAATAATCAATATATATATTAAGAAACCCGTGTTTCCCTATCCGCCAAGTTTTCTTCACAACCAGATACTACCACCCCCTGGTGGTTATGGTGGTGGATAGCCCTTGGTGTCCCATTGAGAATGTGCGAGTTTGGTGGGGGTGGCTGCGCATGGGCGGGAGTGGGTGACGAAAATGTGCTTTCTAGCACATTTTTTTGTTATGGGAAGGCCGCAAATGCTTCAGATTATTTCGAAATAGGCGCACCGACTGTGTCGGTGAGTCTAGAAGGTTCCGGAAAAACCTGCTCTAGAAATTTCTGGAAGGCGAAGGTTCTAGAAAATTTCCGCAAGTTCTATAAGATTCTAAACTGAGTGGTGGAATGTGTCGGTGTGTCTAGAAGGTTCCTGTACATTCGATAAATTTCTTGAAAGTTCTGGAAGGAGAATGTTCTAGAAGGTTCAGCTAGTTTATAATATACTCTAAAACTACTATATTAAAACTTTTCACAATTCACTGTGGTATTTTTTTAGTGTTTTTAATTTGGTAGTAGGCGTGTTCAATTTTTTGCAGTGAATTTCGAAACTTAGATAAAAAAATGTCGTTTTATTTGTACTGGGAGGTCGACATATTGCTAATAATTTTGTATTCTACTTGGGCGAGGTGCAGATATTCCTATTCTCAAGTCTTAAAAACTTTGCCTTGTGCCGTAAAATTATGTTAGAAAATTATTTTTATTTTCGCTATAATGTTTATAACGCTCTAGGCCACTGCTGCTTCATGATAACGCTAGACCACACACTGCACAACAGACGGCTACCAAATTAGAGGAGCTTCAATTGGAATGTCTAAGACATCCACCGTACTCTCCGGACCTTGCCCCAACAGATTACCATTTTTTTCGAAATTTGGATAACTTCTTGCAAAGGAAAAAATTCAACTCCGATGGGTCAGTCCAAACCGCCTTCAAAGATTTTATTGATTCCCGTCCGAATGGTTTTTTTTGTAAAGGGATCGATGAACTACCTATGAGATGGCAAAAGTGCATAGATAGCAATGGTACATACTTTGATTAAATAAATATATTATAATAAAAAAAAATCGGCTTTATGTTCCTCCCATACTAAACGCCAATTTCATATCTAAGGACCTAATATTTGTATTTATTTAATGTTCATGGAAGACCAACAGCACAAAAAAAAAGCATAGAAAACATTGATACAATATAGATGGCCAATTACATGTCTCCACATTTAGAAATATGTCAGTAATGATAAATATTTATGAATGACTAAGGCATATTAAAAATTATACAGAGAGAAAGAATAAAAAATTTAAACAAAAGAAAAAGAAACTTAATTATTACGTGGAAAAAAATTCATTCATTTCATTCATTCAAATTTTTCTTAATCTTGTGTGGCTGCACTCGAACAGATCAATATCCAATAATCTTATCAGTTTATTGAATGCATCGCATACCCTCAAGAAATACGAATTACGACGATAGTTGGATGAGGTAAAATCAATGTGAAAGACTGGGTTGTGTCTACGAGATCTACAGGGAACATGGAATTTTAGTCTATTTAATAGTTCAGGACAGTCGACGTTGCCTGATACAATTTTTAGTAGGTACATCAAATCACCTATTTCCCGACGTCTGTATAACGGTAGGATTTGATATTTTTTGCATGAACTGTCATAATCGTCAGAAACGCAATTGAATTTAAAGTTGAGAAAGCGAATAAATTTTTTTTGAATTTGTTCCAAGCGATTTACATAGATCATATACTGGGGGTTCCATACTTGCGTTGCATACTCGAGTTTGCTTCTGACAAAAGTTCAGTAAACTAGTTCAGTAGACTTTCAATGTCTTTACACACTTAAAATCTTTAGACATTCTCATGATAAAACCTAAAGCCCTGTAAGCCTTACTTATAATATTATGCCACCACCTTTTTTATAACTTCTTGTGCTCGAAAATTAGTTATAATTTAGAATATTATACAAGTTCGTTTCTTCAGCATGGATATTTACTTCTTACAAACAATCGCGTCATTGTATTCTATTACATTTTGTGTCGACGCAAAAAAGTCGTCAACATTTTTTAAACCTAAGGCCGGCCGCACTTTGGATACTAATTATTACGTACGTATTCGTACGACTACTTTCGTACGTATTGGATGCGCTCACATTGATTGCGTCTTGGTCACGATCAGTTACTTTTCGCATTTCTCCAATAACGTTTGTGCTAAACGAATAATCTGTATCTTCTGGAAAACTCTATTATGGCAGACTTAAATAATGACAAATTTCATGACTATCTATCTAATAGATTCACAAATGCTGGGGAGGATCGAAGTGCAACGAGAGCTCATAACATCGGAGAAATATTTAAAAGTTTTTTGTTCGAAGTACCCACATAATTATACCTCAACCTTCATTAAACCAAATTATTTAACTACGAGTATTTTTTAGTTGTTTAGAGATTCTCCGCCATGATCTGCGCTGATGGTCACGTAGTTGAATCACTTTGGTCCCACAAACATTTGTGGCCATGTGTCAAATTGACAAAATTTTCAATATCCATCGTACGAAATCGCAAAAATTTCCGAACAAATCCGGATCGTGTCGGACGTCGCATCTGTACGTGCGAACACGCACAACTAAATCGTGTGCAGTGTGTGATACCAGTACTACTTCGAAGGTCAGGAATGTACGTGCGTGTTCGTACGTATACCTACTACTCAATTTCGTACGAAAACGCATCCAGTGTGCGGCCGGCGTAAGACAGCGATTTGTCCAGTCTACTGTAGACTGTGTACTGTATTCCAGGCTGCAGTGAAGTAAAATTTGCGACAGGATTTGGAAGTCGCAGGTATTGACCAGAGACAAAATGCCTTACACCCTCGTCGAAATGCTACATCAGATTCTCAACCAGACCTTTGGAAATTACTCCTTATGAATGCTAGCAGCTAAGATCCAGAGTCAATTTTTCCATGCACAGCTATGGATAATGGGCCGTACAATTTGAATTCACAAAACATAGAAAATTGCTATGGCAAGTTTTCGTTTCGCGTCGTTTCCAACCAGCCTCGTTAATTCAAAACCAATACCCTTACAAACAAATCGTCTTCTCCTCCATTAGCTACTAATTGCTACCACTTCGTAGTCACACAATACCCTCCCCGAGTGTTTATCTGCCACCCTCCTATGGGGATGAAACCGGATACAAGGCGCGCTGCATGAGGGTGGAAGGAAGTGATTTGTTTTTTAAGGGGAAGCATTTTTTTCCCAGCCGCGAGGATACGCAAATAATTGCCCGGTGTTTTTTTACAGCAGAAAAAAACACTTTCGAAAAGGTAGGTAAATATTATGTAGACCTACTTAATTTCTAACGTATCTGGTCTTATTATAATATTCAATTAAAAAAAAAAAAAATTTTTTTTTCTTCTTCATCAGCCTTCGTCTTTCCACTGCTGGATATAGGCCTCTTTCTTATTTTTCCATTCTTCCCTGTTGTTGGCTAATTGTAGCCATTTCTTCCCCCCACAGCGACAATATCATCGGCCCGTCTCTTTTGAGGTCTTCCGATGCCTCTTTTATTTTCCCAAGGTCTCCATTTCAGAACTCTGGGAGACCATCTTGTATTATCCTGTCTTGCAACGTGTCTTTCCCATTGCCATTTTAGCTTCCCTACACGATCCATGATATCCACTACTCTGGTTCTGCGCCTGATTTCGTCGTTTCTAATTCTATCTCTTAGGCTTACTCCAAGCATGGACCTCTCCATGGATCGTTGCGTGCATTTGAGCTTTTCTACACTTTTCTTTGTAAGGGCCATATTTTTTTGAATATATTAAATTTTTTAAAAACAATTACCGAATTGAGTTCCCAGAATAAATATCATTAATTAAGATAAATTAATGATGTCTCACAGAGCCGAAGCTGTCTGTATAGGAAATATTGCATGAACGTCTTTTTTGGGCGTCTATGGGGCCCCTTCCATCTGTCATAAGGCTGGCTTTGTTAATTTATATTCATTTACCAGCGGTGTTATTTGAAAATATTAATAATCTCGACTATATTCCTGCCTTGATTATGAGTCGGAAATGTTCAAGTAGCCATGACTTAATTAATATAAATAGATTATATATTTTTTAAATATTTCTGACTTATTTTTTATAAAACGTTGAACTATCATTACAGTAACTTATATTGATTACGAAAAATTCATTCATTTCAATATAAGTTAAATAAAAAGATTAGGATGAATGATGATTTTTTAAGAGGCAGCCAAATAAATGTGATGAAATTTGAATGAAATTTATATTAATTATAAATAATCCTGTTTACATTAGGAGATATAAATTATTATATTACCCACTTAAATAATAAATGTTTTTTTAACAAATAGTGTTATAAATAAACAAATAAATAAATTCAGCTACCTGTCTCAACTCAGATTATTCTAGCGAGAAAGGTATAATACAATTAGCAAACTCATTAACTTATCACCACGCTGTTTCCCTGTGACCTCGCCAGGAATCGAACCCGGAACTACCGGCATGAGAAGCCATTGTCATGCATGGACTATAGGTGAAATCGCTTACTCTTAATTAGACTGTCTGTAAGAGAACAATATAAACAATATTCAAGAGGGCTTAGAATATTTTCATGTAGACAAATTCGATGTTAGAAGACTAGTTGCTGACCTTATACAGGGTGTACCAGAGCTAGCAGCAGAAACTGGCAGGTAGATTCCTGACTATGTTATGAGTCTAAAATGATGAAGCAACCATGGCCTAATATCAATATTTATGGAGATATGCAATTTCAAAGTTTGCATTTTATTTCAATATTTTTTACTTATTTTTTGCTAAAAGTTGAACTATCATTGCAGTAACTTATGTCGATTATGAAAAATTCATTCGCTTTAATACAAGTCGAATGTATGGATAGCAACAACATGTAAATATTAGTGTATATTATAGATATCTCACAGAGACGAAACTGTATTAATTATGGGAAAGTAGGTATAGAAGTCATTTTTGGGTGTACACAGACCTGCCTTTTTATGGTTGGCTTAAGTGATCACTTTACACAATTGTAACATTCGCCATTTCCACCCATGATAGAATATACCATGCTTATTCATTTTTTGGAAGTTGTATATATGTTCAAATTGCGTGGAAAGCTTTCATATATGAGTTGTAAGCGCCTTTTCCATGCGGCCTGTACAAAGCCATTTTCATTCCCCTAAATCCCCACAGATGTCGCTAATGAGAAAATCTACATTGATTTTTTACGGAATTTTGAGAGCAATATACTTTATTGTGTGTAATGAAATTCATCCGAATACTTGCATTACACTAGGATACGCCAGGAAATATTATTTCCAATTTTTTGTTAAATTGTAAATATTATTGATTACCAAAGCGATAGTACAGTTAAAAAGTAAACATATATGTTTATAAAAAATTAAATTAATGTATTCGTATATTAAATAGTGATAAAAAAAATACAGTTCAATGTGCAATATATTATGACCTGATTTCGTCAGTTGGCTAGGTATACGTGCAAATGCAGGTGACAATAATGTCTTCACGAATAGTTTTGTGTAGAAATTTAAAAGTAGGGTGTCCACACTGACTGTGACAGAACGGATACCAAAGACATTTGAATATCACTTCCATCAGTCAGCATAATATTTTAACCATTTTTTTTTAAATGGCAGAGTATTAGCACTCTTAATGTTTTCGGGAAGAACATTGAAGAACAAAGGAACTTTGTAATAAAAACTTCTTTGTCCAAACACTGTCTCGGCATTAAGGACCACATTTAGCTTTCGTTTTATGCAGTCTGAGAATGGCTTTATAATGAATTATTTTGGGCATGAAATATACTCAATTTAATGTTATTGTTCCAGGAGTCTGGAGATATGCAATTTCAAAGTTTGCATTTTATTTCAATATTTATGGAGATATGCAATTTCAAAGTTTGCATTTTATTTCAATATTTTTTACTTATTTTTTGCTAAAAGTTGAACTATCATTGCAGTAACTTATGTCGATTATGAAAAATTCATTCGCTTTAATACAAGTCGAATGTATGGATAGCAACAACATGTAAATATTAGTGTATATTATAGATATCTCACAGAGACGAAACTGTATTAATTATGGGAAAGTAGGTATAGAAGTCATTTTTGGGTGTACACAGACCTGCCTTTTTATGGTTGGCTTAAGTGATCACTTTACACAATTGTAACATTCGCCATTTCCACCCATGATAGAATATACCATGCTTATTCATTTTTTGGAAGTTGTATATATGTTCAAATTGCGTGGAAAGCTTTCATATATGAGTTGTAAGCGCCTTTTCCATGCGGCCTGTACAAAGCCATTTTCATTCCCCTAAATCCCCACAGATGTCGCTAATGAGAAAATCTACATTGATTTTTACGGAATTTTGAGAGCAATATACTTTATTGTGTGTAATGAAATTCATCCGAATACTTGCATTACACTAGGATACGCCAGGAAATATTATTTCCAATTTTTTGTTAAATTGTAAATATTATTGATTACCAAAGCGATAGTACAGTTAAAAAGTAAACATATATGTTTATAAAAAATTAAATTAATGTATTCGTATATTAAATAGTGATAAAAAAAATACAGTTCAATGTGCAATAAATTATGACCTGATTTCGTCAGTTGGCTAGGTATATGTGCAAATGTAGGTGACAATAATGTCTTCACGAATAGTGTTGTGTAGAAAGTTAAAAGTAGGGTGTCCACACTGACTGTGACAGAACGGACACCAAAGACATTTGAATATCACTTCCATCAGTCAGCATAATACCCTTAACCATTTTTTTTTAAATGGCAGAGTATTGGCACTCTTAACATTTTCGTGAAGAACATTAAAGAACAAAGGAACTTTGTAATAAAAACTTCTTTGTCCAAACACTGTCTCGGCATTAAGGATCACATTTAGCTTTCGTTTTATGCAGTCTGAGAATGGCTTTATAATGAATTATTTTGGGCATGAAATATACTCAATTTAATGTTATTGTTCCAGGAGTCTGTGCTTCGGGAGTCCCTGAGACGTGCCTAATCTGCATCCTGCCCCGCATCTCTCTGACACCCCCCTCAACGTCATCTCATCCCTTCCAATGCATCTCCCTGCCCAGATGTCGAATCGGTATGAACTCTGTTTCATGCAGTACACCTACAGATTCCATATGCAATGATTCGTAAATAAATAAACATTATCTTAAGTATATAAATTAATAATCCTACCTAATTTTATTTGCTCTAGACAAAAGCGGCATTGTAAATAAAGTATTCGGTCAAAATTTTAGAAGATTTTTATAAGTATTTTTTGCTCTTCCGATTCATGGATCAATATAAAACACACATCAACGGTCCCAATATATACTGTCGAATCTGCAAATAATTGATTTTCATTTTACTAAGATATATTATAGATATATCATAGGAAAGTAGGTATGGAAATCTTTGGGTGTTCGTAGGGCTTACGACCTATCGTACAGCTGGCTTAAGTGATCATTTTACACAGTGTAACGTTCGCCATCTCCACCCATGTTAGAACAATACGTCTATCAAATTTTTGGAATTTGTATGTATTTAAGTTTTACAACCCGTTTCATATGTATGTTGTGATAATCATTAGCGCGACAGGCATCTACAGTTTTTTCATTCCCTTAATCGACCAGAGATGTCACTAATGAAATATGTATTTTTGATTTGAATTTACTATTCGTTTTGGAATTCGTTTTACTATTTTAAACTATCCGATTTCCTCTATATTTTCGGATTTCGAATCAATACATAAGACTGTTTTTCTCACACAAGAATATCATTTATCTCTGGTACACTTATTTCTTTTATTTTTATTTTATTTTGGGAAACATACGGTACAATGTAATTAAAAAATTATACAATATCAAAAAAATATTCGTTTAGACCGTTTTGACCAGTGAATTTTCTTCGAAGCTGGTAAAAAAGTAAAAAATGATAAAGAATATGTGATAAATAATAAATATTTAAAAGATTTAAATTATGATAATGCGTGGAATGGGAGGGGTGAGAAGAGGGAGGGAATGGGATTCAATTAAAGAAGTATTAAATTTATTATTTATTAAAGCAGGTATTTTTTTATATTCGTCTCTGGTTGACTGCATCATTTGTTCATCTATGACTTTTCACTGTCAAACAATGACTATTCAGCGCGATGCCGCCGCGTATTTATAAAGATTACATCCGGATACTCAAGACTACCACATCCATCAAGCTAAAACAAAAACAGGACAAACGCGACTCATCTGCGACGGACTGTACCTATATTACCACAACAGACAAGACAACTTAATTTTCACAGATTTCAAAAAGAAGTGACAAAAATAATAACAAATAAAAATAATCCCCTTTTCATTTTTTAGAGTCAGACCAAGGCGGACTAATATTGAGAGGAAGTTGACAGCCCAAGATGTTCCCATTGTGACAACCCAGGACAGGAGATCCTGGCGCCTTCGTACAGGGAGGCCCGACCCTGGATGTACCGGGATAGAGGGACCGGGAGAAGAAAAAGAAGAAGAAGAAGATTGTCACGTGGCTGGCTGCGGGAGCCAAATGAATGAAAACACTGAAAATTAATAAGCGATTTATTAATTATTGATTAATTAATTATTCAATGTACAAAGTCACTTAAAACGAATTAAACTTAACGCTATTCTTTAATCTACACTATTTCGTAATATACACTCGTATATTAACACTTTACTATTGCCGGGTAACACATTATTTATCACTTGCTAGAATATTCCTTTCTCGCATGTAGTATTTATCGCATTTATTTAAATCCCCATTTAGATACTCCCCTGCTCGATTATTTTGCTCTATATCTATCGCTCCGACTGGCCACCTCGGCCGTCGCCTCGCGCGTACTTCGCAATGAACGAACTGTCAAACACGACTGTCAAAAACGTCATGTGAAAGCTTTTACTGTGGTGGATTCTTGGGAAGATGTTTGAAGTTCGAATCTATGACGAGTTAGAGACGGGATACGAGCATCTGTTGGAATAATGATATTAAATGTAGGTACCTACGATCAAGTTTATATTGTGAATCATGGTTCAAATGAGTAATTCTAAAATAATTGCTGACTATTGAAGACGTGATGTATTTAAAAATACAAGATGTGCACTATACCTAGGGTTGCCACCTTTTTTTTGTGCAAATAAAGAACATTCGTTATTAAAGGTAGAAAAAAAAATACATTGTGTCAAAATAAAGTACGATTTATTTTACCTTTTTATTTTGCTTAAAAACATATTCTTCATTACTTTTAGCAACTTTTAACAAATAATTATCATTACTAAACAACTGCACAGCATGTTTGCAGTCTATATTATTTAAGTTAAAGTAAATAAGTCATTCATTTTTATCAGATTCAGAGACGCTTTGTTTCTTTCGTCTCGCCATTTGCCATTCATCACAGAAAAAACTCTATAAAACCAATCAATCGTATTTTAACTGCAAGAATGTTTTACAATGACATTGACTATGTTGACATTTGAGGTTAGGTTGCATTAAAAAACGAGCGTTTATGTGGCGACCGCCACAGGGTATATCGTCAACTATCGAACCTATTCGGCAACAATCGATAACGTCATCGACCCCGGTAACTCTCTCGTTCCGTTTTACGCAAACATTTCTACAATCAACTTTTTTTTGTATGTTGTCAGTAAAATGAATCTTAGAGAAATCAAATCATATGAAATAAGAATACAATTACCCGAAATAACGTACAATACTTTATAATAAAGTACGGGAGGCAAGCCTAACTATACCTCACTAAATAAGGTGACGCAGCCGCTATAGTGATTACATCTGTTAGAAACAATGTCACATTTTCTGGTACCATTTGTGATGGCTCTAATGCAAGAATCAAATGTTTATTATTCTTCAAAAAGAGCAAAGTTTGCCTCCATCGAGTGCCTTCCCTCCGCCCTCGTGATAAAAAAGACATGATGGTAAGTACTAACCTAACTTAAACAATAACTAAACAATAAGAGATCTGGGAGTCATGCTAGATTCTAAGCTCACTTTTAGAAACCACTTTGATAATATCATAAACAAAGTCTGAATTTATAACCAGAATTACTCACGACTTTAAAAATCCTCAAAGTCTAAAAATTCTCTATACATCACTAGTAAGAAGCATCTTGGAATATTCGTCAGTTATTTGGTCACCTTATTACACAACACATGTTGCGAGAATCGAAAGAGTGCAGAAAAAATTTCTACGTATTTTATCCTACAAAGCTGGTCAGCACAGTAACCTTCACAGCTTCGAAGATCGACTTGCCTTTTTCAAGATGCACAAACTTGAGTCCCGACGGAAAATATCCGATCTCGTTGTGCTACACAAGATTCATAGTGGAGCTATTGATTCTCTTTCTTTATCTGACATAAATTTGCCAATGAGAAAAAATACAAATAATGTCGGGTCGGGATATCCGACACCGGCCCGTAGTAAAATACTCCACCAGCTGGGCGCGGCGAATGGAGGTTTGGATTTCAGTTTATTATTGCATAATGCGAGAGCTTTTATCCAACCCTTTTGTGTTCTTGCTGAAGGAATTTCATTTTACAGCCAGCATATATAAATATTGTATGAAATGTTTCAATTTTAATCAGATTTTGACGAGTAGATACTATCTACTAGATAGGTACCTAACACGCATAGCGCATACAATCCAAGAAGAATCTGAAATCTGACAAATCAGGGAGCTACCATTTTGTTGTACTCGTATAAGCTCGGTTGCTATAGCGGTGAACTACTCACATCAAAAATGCATTATTAAAACAAAATTAGTTAAGGCTATCATCTTGCAAAGTGAGCAAATTTCACAATTTTTTCTCATATCTTCTCTTGCGTTAGGATTTATCTCATTTTTGCAGGGAAGGATGTAATATTAAAATGTATTCATCAGGTTCCATGCATTTTAAATACGGATATCTTATTAAATGACATAAACTAAACTATTTAGGGCCGGTCTTATAAACGAAAGACCAAATTTCCGTTAGTAAATCGACAATTTACTAACGGATGGCCGTTCGTTTATAAATTTTACCGACGCTCGTCTTATAAAACTTTTTTTACCGTCCGTAAGTATCGCATATCGTAGTATTCTTGTCTATGATTTTAGAGCTGTCAGAGGCGAATTATATCTCTTTTATACGGAAACGAAACATAACTTCTATAAACATAGCCTTAAATTAGTCGCTCGCACCGGATTTTTGGGATACTTCCCACAACACTACACACACTGGCAGTCCTTTGAAACCCCAATAAAGTCTGCAGCAGCTAATAATATTGATCCAAGAGCATAGAATCTCAAGGCAACGTACAAATTTGTGGTTGATGATAATGTCAGATTCCTACGCGTGCGCCTTTTTACATTTTGCCCAATATCTTTTAAAGCTGTCAAGCAGACCTTTTCGACAAACGAAAATGGTTGATAAAATCTGCGTCATCTAAAATATTAAAATAATCCACTCGTATATTGAACATTCCTTGTCGTCGAGTTTGTTCTTCATCCGACGAACTTGAATATAATAATAGCTGGCCATCGCTATCTGAAAACGTTTTCCTTGAAAATGTAGCAGCAGTCAGTACAGAATATGTGTACATGTTAAACAAACAGCATAAAACGCAAATTGACAACGGACCTAACCTTAAAAAATAATACGTCAATATGTCATATTTCTGTCAGTTTCAACTAACGGACGGTAAACTGGTGGTTCGACTGTGGGCCGGTCTTATAAACGAAAGACCAAATTTCCGTTAGTAAATCGACAATTTACTAACGGATGGCCGTTCGTTTATAAATGTTACCGACACTCGTCTTATAAAACTTTTTTTACCGTCCGTAAGTATCGCAATATCGTACTGCTCTTGTCTATGATTTTAGAGCTGTCAGAGGCGAATTATATCTCTTTTCTATGGAAACGAAACATAACTTCTATAAACATAGCCTAAAATTTCTCGCTTGCACCGGATTTTTGGGATACTTCCCACAACACTATACACACTGGCAGTCCTTTGAAACCCCAACGAAGTCTGCAGCAGCTAATAATATTGATCCAAGAGCATAGAATCTCAAGGCAACATGCAATTTTGTGGTTGATGATAATGTCAGATTCCTAAGTGCGCCTTTTTACATTTTGCCCAACATCTCCTAAAAGCTGTCAAGCAGACCTTTTCGACAAACGAAAATGGTTGATAAAATCTGCGTCATCTAAAATATTAAAATTATCCACTCGTATATTGAACATTCTTTGTCGTCGAGTTTGTTCTTCATCCGACGAACTTGAATATAATAATAGCTGGACATCACTATCTGAAAACGTTTTCCTTGAAAATGTAGCAACAGTCAGTACAGTATATGTGTACATGTTAAACAAACAGCGTAAAATGCAAATTGACAACGGACCTAACCTTAAAAAATAATACGTCAATATGTCATACTGCTGTCAATTTCAACTAACGGACGGTAAACTGGTGGTACGACTGTCGGTATCGGCCGTCGGTATAATTTTACTAAAATTTGACTAACGGATTGTTATAAGACGAAAATAATGACGTTTGTATCAAATTTCGGTTTATTTGGTCTGATATTTAACTAACGGACGTTTATAAGACCGGCCCTGTCGGTATCGGCCGTCGGTAAAATTTTACTAAAATTTGACTAACGGATTGTTATAAGACGAAAATAATGACGTTTGTATCAAATTTCTGTTTATTTGGTCTGATATTTAACTAACGGACGTTTATAAGACCGGCCCTTAATCATTTAATAAATAAGGAAACTACGATGTTTTAAAAATGAAGAAAATTGCTAAACTTTGAGCGCCTTTTATGACTGAATGGCCTCGTGAGATGTATTTTTTTCAAAAATAAACTATTATCCTTATTTTAAAAAAAATGCTATTTTTAACTTTTTTTATTAAATTAAATAAATTACTCCTCACATTAACTATTATATTACATTCTTGTGTTTGGCCAATGAAAGAAACATCAAGAAACTACAAGTGATGCAAAACAGGTTAGTGAGAATCATAAAAAAGTAAGTACCTACACCAGAATTTAAGAAATGAGAAGAGCATTCAATTGGATGGAATTAAAAAAAAATTATAACGTTCTTATGTTTGTAGATATGTATACAAAATTGTACATAAAATTCTCAGTAACAAAATGCCAAAATATTTTTTTAAACAAAATTATTGTGAATAGCGATAAACATAACTACATATATACCAAAAATAGGAATAGAATAAGATTATCATATAAGAAAAAAGTATATACACATTGTCTTATGTACAGACCTGAAAAAATGTATGATGAGATGCCGAAAACATGAAGAATATAAATAAGATTAATGTTTTTAAAAACAAATCCTATAATTATTATAAGAATTGTATAGAATTCTAGAGTACTTGTATTATATACTTTATTATAGTTTGTATTTAGATTAGATAATATTATAGATTGTTTAATATTAGGTCCTTACATATGAAATTAACGTTTAGTATGGGAGGAACATAAAGCCGATTTTTTTTAATTATAATATATTTATTTAATCAAAGTATGTACCATTGCTATCTATGCACTTTTGCCATCTCATAGGTAGTTCATCAATCCCTTTACTAAAAAAACCATTCGGACGGGAATCAATATAATCTTTGAAGGCGGTTTGGACTGCCCCATCGGAGTTGAATTTTTTCCTTTGCAAGAAGTTATCCAAATTTCGAAAAAAATGGTAATCTGTTGGGGCAAGGTCCGGAGAGTACGGTGGATGTCTTAGACATTCCAATTGAAGCTCCTCTAATTTGGTAGCCGTCTGTTGTGCAGTGTGTGGTCTAGCGTCATCATGAAGCAGCAGTGGCCTAGAGCGATTAACCAGCCTCGGTTGTTTAGCAGCTAGCTTTTCCATCATGGTTTGCAGTTGCTGACAATAGACATCTGCCGTAATCGTCTGGCCAGATTTAAGAAAGCTGTAGTGAACGACACCAGCACTAGTCCACCAAACGCTCACAAGTAACTTTTTTTGGAGTCAATTTTCGCTTGGGGCATGGTTTGGCTGGTTCGGCAGGGTTCAGCCATTGCGATGAGCGTTTCCGATTATCGTACAGAATCCACTTTTCATCACAGGTAATGATTCGATTTAAAATCCCTTCATTATTGTGCCGGTTGAGTAATGCAACGCAGCAGTCAACGCGCGTTTGTTGATTTGCTTCACACAATTCGTGAGGTACCCACCTTTCAAGCTTTTTCACCTTACCAATTTGCTTCAAGTGGATTAAAACAGTTTTATCACTAACACCGCGGCCTGCAGCTAACTCGGATGTGGTTTGCGATGGATCCGCTTCCACAATAGCCTTCAATTCTTCATTATCAACTTTGGTCTCCGGCCGTTCACGGGGCTTGTTCTGCAGGTCGAAATTTCCAGAACGAAAACGTTGGAACCAAAAACGCACTGTGTTTTCTTTTGCGGCACCGTCGCCATACACATCATTAATCCTTCGAGCCGTTTCTGCAGCACTGGTGCCACGGTGGAACTCGTTCTCGTAAATAACGCGATATTTCAAGTTTTTCATTTTGTTAACTGAGTGACTCAAAGAAAAAAACAATTGAGGAAAAAACAAATGAATTATAATTTTCAAAACACAAATACATGAGTAAATAGCTGTATAAATTTGGATTTGGAATTCCTAACCAAAGAGAAGATATTTGAGATCAAATTTGCCAGTACGGCAAAACGCCAATTTCATATGTAAGGACCTAATATTATGAGATATATATGTAAGTTTTATGGATAGCATATTAGTAATAGATTGTAGAATGTGAAGTGTAAAATACTAGTTGATATACGGGGATGTCATTAACAACTTAACCCTTATGTCCCGGAATTTCCCGCACTAGGTAATACTCATTATAGGATAGACATTCCCACATAATTATTTTTGTTTTGTATCTCACAAATTGATATTTAGACTGTGGTCAAATAGCTTCTTTGAAGGTCAATACATCTCATAGCAATGCCCGTCTTCCTTTTATTTCCTTCCCTTTAAAATAATTTAAATAATGGGAATCCAGACGGATAAAAGCATCTAGCGTTTATGAATGAAATTATTTAAACCTGAAGTCTAAAATGGGTACCCAGGTGCCCGGGTAGTGACACAAGGGTTAAGAAATAAATAAAAGAAAAATATTATCAAAGTTAACAATGTGGAATTTAAGACTAATAAGGGCCGGTCTTATAAACGTCCGTTAGTTAAATTTCAGACCAAATAAACTGAAATTTGATACAAGCGTCACTTTTTTCGTCTTATAACAATCCGTTAGTCAAATTTTAGTAAAATTTTACCGACGGCCGATACCGACAGTCGAACCACCAGTTTACCGTCCGTTAGTTGAAATTGACAGAAGTATGACAGATTGACGTATTATTTTTTTAAGGTTAGGTCCGCTGTCAATTTGCGTTTAATGCTGTTTGTTTAATACGTACATATATACCGTGCTGACTGTTGCTACATTTTCAAGGAAAAATGTTTTCACATAACGATGTCGAGCTATTATTGTATTCAAGTTCGTCGGATAAAGAACAAACTCGACGACAAAGAGTGTTCAATATACGAGTGAATTATTTTAATATTTTAGATGACGCAGATTTTATCTACCGTTTTCGCTTGTTGAAAAGAGCTTCTAGAAGATATTGGGAACAATATAAAAAGGCGCACCCGTAGGAATCTGACATTATCACCAACTACAAAATTGCTTGTTGCCTTGAGATTCTATGCTCTTGGATCAATATTATTAGCTGCTGCAGACTTAGTTGGGGTTTTAAAGACTACTACCAGTGTATTGTTGTGGGAAGTATTCCAAAAATCTGGTGCGAGCGGGAAATTTTAGATAGAAAAGAGATTAGATAGAAAAAAATTCGCCTTTGACAGCTCTAAAATCATAGACAAGAGCAGTACGATATTGCGATACTTACGGACGGTAAAAAAAGTTTTATAAGACGGACGTCGGTAACATTTATAAACGAACGGCCATCCGTTAGTAAATTGTCGATTTACTAACGGAAATTTGGTCTTTCGTTTATAAGACCGGCCCTAAATAAGCTATTTTCAAGTATCGAAAGGCCCGAATTCAAAGACTAGCCTTGGACCCCAATTCCGGCTTTAGTGTGCGTGCACCGATGCGTTCGTGAAGAGGCGACCTATCCTCGCCGCATGGCAATTAAAGTGCATGGCTTATTACTGCAATGATTTATGCATTCATAATATGCAGCTTCCCGCTCCCGACTAATCAGTGCTGCACTTTAACACTCAGACACAAAGGGGAATGCAATTTCCAGAGCACAAGTGCAGTGGAAATGCAGAAGAATTGCACGCATGCCGATGCACTTTGTTCCTTTCCTTTCCTTTCCCTTTGTCGAGAAGTCGTGCCGAGGCATATTTCAGGACAAAATTTGATTCGATTAACATCTCCATGATGCATTAGGTACATTGTAGAAACACTTGTTGTTGCTTATAAAATATTTTCTTATGAAAAAGAAAAGGTTTTAAAATATTTCAATATTAATCATCAAGATATATTATAGATGTCTCGTAGAGATGAACCTTTTTAAAAAAAAAACGAGCGAGCCTTACAGTAGTCGCGTATGATGTGTAATATTTGACATCTCACGATTAAAAATATCAATAGAGAAACACTCATTGTCTGTCTTTACTTTTATTTTCAATTGTAAAGCTCACAATGAAAATTTTTTGAGCAATTGAGAGTTTTAAAATTGTTTAAATGCGAGCGAAGCATTTAAACAAAATTTAAAAAAGCTAATAGCTATATATCAGTGGCGTGCAGCGCATACAAGCAAAAAAGTTGTGCATTTGTAAAAATTCTGGGAAACAAATATTAATTAAATAATCCTTATCTTATGAATAAGTCTATTTTAAATTATAGCCGTAATTCGTCCTACGGCTTTATTTCCGACATTTCTGTATCCCACTTCATCTCAATTCATAATTTATTTCACTTGTTTGCGCCCAACAAATTTGTTTCTTAGATCTAGTCAAGTCGAGGAAAAACTTGTCCTGAACTGTTTATATATGTTCACTTTATGTCAGCGAGTTTTATATAATAGACGAGTAAATTTTTCATAGAATACCGTGTTTCTTCGTTAAGGTCCAATGTGGTGAGAAATGCGCGCTTGTCACTTACAGAAATGACTTTTTTACATTCCAGTTGCTTGCACACACAACTTTTTGTGTGACTCCTATTTCTCTTTTCTGTGGTGAATTCCATCTGTCAAATCATAATATGTGGGGTATAAAAGCAAAGGCAGCAATATCCAAAAAAAATTAATGTAGTCATCGAGGACTACTAGTTTATAATGTACTGAATTCGATATTTTATAGTAAACATAGCCTATAAATTTATAGCAAACATGACTTTGGAAGGGATAGATACGTAAAATCTAGAATTTAGAACATTTTAAATTAGTAATCCTCGGTCGCTGCATTCAAAACTTTATGGATACAAAATTTTATGGAAATTCCTGCCTTTGCTTTTATACCCCACAAATGATCTCCATATTATGTTGAGAATACTTGTTCATTAAATACAGTTAAAAAATACAAAGTATGTATATACACATAGATATTTATATTTTTAAAATATGATTTATAGTTGGTCACAGCATAACCTAAGTTTATACCCACTGCACGCCACTGCTATATATTTATTAATTAGTAAATCCAAGTAAAGAAAATTTATGTGCATTTATTTATTATTGTATTTTGCCGCTCTAAGTAAGTACCGTATATCTACATACGCATTTTGTTTAGAAATGTGTTTGGTCGATTATATGTTTTTATTTATTTTCATAGATGGCTTTGAATAAATATTTGAAAATAATCACATAAATTACATAATCTTTGAGAGTGTAAATCATTAAGGGTAGTTATTGTTTACATAAATGTAAAAAAATGTATTTATTGGATGGTTTCGAAGATATAAGCCAAAATATATCAAAGTCCACACGCTTGACACCAGCCTCGCAACATACATACAAAATCAGAAGCATCGGCTGGAAGTGTGCGTCTTCGCTGTGATGGCACTTGCTGGACATTGATTTGTTTATAAACGGTGATTTTTTGTTCATCGCGCGGGCTCCGCGCGCGCTCATTGGTTAAATGAAATTGCGCGCATTTCCTGTTACGCATTTCCGTCCTTTATCACGAAATTACTGCCAAAGATTGCAGGAGTTCTGGTTTGTGTCTTCTAGGGTATTGTGCCGTGTTCTTACGACCTTTCGACGAGTAGCTTGTTGGTCTTGTAGTTGGGACTCTCGCCTAGTGATTCAAAGGTCGCGGGTTCGAATCTCATTCCAGACCAGCAAGTTAGTCCTATTTTCATAGTACAAGCGTTTAGCTTAGTTTGAAAATAGTAAGAATATTAATGTGACACATATTACGTGTTCGCATCTCTATTTTAAAAAAACGTGTTTCGGATCCCATTTCATATTTGAAAATAAAGGTATTTTGAGAATACGTATTATGCATTTTGTATTTAAATAATATTGTTTAAAGCTTTTTTGTATTTGCATTAAAAATAGAAAAGTAACCATTAATAAATTATTTTGCACATCTTTGATTATTTGTCAGAAACAAAAACATATTTATCTTTAACAGCGAAAGCTTAATATTTCATTACTAAAATCGATATTTAGGACTATGGGGGTTGTGAATTGGTTACAGTAGGTGTTGAACCCTCAAAAAGGACTTTGTTATTTCCATAAAGTGTGCCTGAAGAAGTGGTTCAAGGATTAAAGCAATAACTACCCCAGTCAATAGCAAATAACATCCCTTGTCGAGGGGGCGGAACGAAGCTCTGCATTCTGCAGACTGGGGAATGACAAATGATGTAACACGTATATGTAAGTCAGGTTCTGGATTTTTTTAAACAACGTAATTTTGTTTTGTTTTTGTAATGAAAAAATTTGTTTTTATTTATTAAAATATTATTTCGTACTTTTTACTTCATATTTAGGCCGCGAAGTTAAGGCGGCACCGTCTAGCGTAGCGTAGCGTTTGTAGAATTTATGAAGGGCATTATTAAATAGAGAATTATGCATGTTTTTATTGATTATTGGTCTTCAAATAAAAAATATGTATATTATAATAAAAGTAGCTGCAACCCGCCAAAAATGACGGAACATTGATTCGCGTCTTTGTTGAGCCGTAGTATATGTCTATTTGTAACATCTTTTTGGCGCTCCACGGAGAGCTGGCCCGGGGTTCAAGTCCCATCTCCGACTGCGTAATTTAGTTTTTTTAGCCGTGAATTCGAACGAAATTACACACATTACACGAAGTTACGGGGACAGACAGACGGACGGACGGACAGACAACAAAATTATTATAGTTTGATGATAACGTTACCTTCATCCTGTGAGAAATGATTCTGGAAAAATGTGCGACAATCTAAACTCTGATTTCGCATATTCCTCTCTGTGTGCGGGGGTCGGGAACATGTGTGCGGACAAATATTTATAAAGTTTATAAACTTTCATGCAAATAAATATTGTATGGCGTTTTATATTGAAAAAACCTGCCGAAATTTTAATGTAAGAGTTAAAGAGCATTTGAGATGTGTGAATAATCATGGTTTTTCTGAATTTTCAAATCATTTATTAGAAAATGATAACGGTTTTGATTTATTATACATATAAATAATTTTGGTCTGAAATTGAATAATTTAGAATCATTGTATATATGTAAAGCATCTAAAATTAAACAAAATATTATTAATAATCAATTAAATTTAACTGGTAGTCCAATTCTAAAAAAAATTCCAATAATTTTGTGCAATCAAGAACTTCAGCAATAATATTTAAAAATATTTTTTAAATAAATTTTTTAAAAAACAAAAGGCATTCATTTTGATATTTTGACATTTATAAAACACCCTGACGACGGAAAGGTTTTACCGAAATATGTAGGTGTAATTAATATATATTTTTCAATATTTATAAGTATGCGGCCGCACATTTTAGAGGAAACACTGATGGTAAGTAAGTACGTATGCAGTAAAAAATTGGATTGAGAATTATTTGGTATTCAAGCGTTTTGCAAGACGAGCAAATTTATTAATTTGATAAACAGCGAGGTGTACAGTAAGCTGATCACCGACGAATTGATGGATCTTCTACGTGAATAACTGCAAGAGGTTATGGAGGAGGTATCTTAGTGAATTGTGGAAAGCATTTTTACAGGAAAATGTCATCCAGTACGAGCGATGAATCGTTTAACGAAAATGCAATACATAATTCTGCGACATTCTCAAAAAAACTCATACCATAAATTCATAACCACCAATCTAGGCCACACACACACATAAATGTGGCAAGAATGTCTCGTAAACAAACGAGGCACACCAGGTGTCTCCACAGTCATCGCAACGTCAGCAATACCTATTACACATACAGCTAGACTTCAAGAAAGTTCTTTGTTCGCAAAACATATACATATAAACCAGCCAACGCCCTAAACGGGCATGTCAGTCTCTCAGCGACCCCAGGCGTAGGCGGAAGGCCCCAGTCCTTCGAGTATCTATCATTGTCTTTGTAACCGTAATTATGTAAAACTTGTAATTGTTTTATCGAGCGAATAAAATCATCAAACATTTCACGACTTTGGAGAATTCCCTTCACATAACGGGTGGTGATTGGTGACCCTAAAAATCAGCCTTCTCCTCATTCATCGATCACCACAAACTGAAAACCAGAATGAGTTGCAACTAACTGCAAGTTCGTTTAAAGCATAGATTTTTATGAAAACGGATCGTTAGATTGGTGGAGAATGAAAAAATCTATGCTTTAAACGAATTTTTACTTTAATCCTATTTGATACAACCGGCCCTTAGGTACACTTTCTTTAAAACTCGAATGGAATAACTATTTTCTGAGATATGTTTGGTGTTTATGGACATGTGTCGAATTCGTAATCCAGAAAAAGAGGAAAATCGTGAGTTCACTTTGCGCGTATACACTTCGCAACGTCCGGCAGCTAAGAATGCCAATTT
Source organism: Agrypnia vestita (assembly GCA_016648135.1). Classification (NCBI taxonomy): domain Eukaryota; kingdom Metazoa; phylum Arthropoda; class Insecta; order Trichoptera; family Phryganeidae; genus Agrypnia; species Agrypnia vestita. Next base: position 22,442 of record JADDOH010010726.1, read on the forward strand.
TTTCATGCGCGATGCCGCGTATTTCACATTTTTTCAACAGGCCAAGAGGCCAGCGGAACACACCACAAATCACCCAGGCTTAAGGCCCATGGATTAATTTGTGACCTCACCGGGATTCGAACCCGGAACCCTCGCTTTGAGAAGTCAGTGCCTTGCCTCTGCGCTGCGAGGGCCGCCTGCATACCGCTATAAATGACACAATTTTTCATCCTTCCTCTTTAAGACGAGAATAAGGTGGCGGAGCTATGTCTACTTTTAGCCGAGTTATTAAAGTTATTCACGTTAAAAGATTCCGTTGAGCCGTCAGATAGTAGTGATTCCGATAGTAACCCTCTCTTATTTTGTGTCTCCCTCACACCAGCCTCGTTTAAATTTAATTAATAAATGTGATTACCTTATATTGAATTTAAATAATAATTAGGTGTATTAAAATCTATTCCTTGGGTTGTAAAATGAATCATCTGAGTTTTCATTAATTCTGGGGAAATTCGCTTTGATATACGAGTGCTTTGGATTACAAAAACGATTCCCGAAAGAATTGTGCTCGCAATCCAAGATTTAGCTATATTCGCTGATATTTAATTTAATATTGTACACATATGTGTAGCCATTATTTATCAAATAAACCATCTCTGAAATGCAATGGATCTCTTAAAGCGAAGATATTGTAAGGTCGCTTTACATTTCACACCTTAAATCACATCCGCAAACGTCGTATAAGTATCCGCAAATATCTCGACACGAATGTTTGCAGCATTGTATCGGTCCCGCCAATATTTCCTGCACAAAACCCGGCCAATTCATAAAATCCCAGGCCTACAAAGATGGATCTAATCGGGCCGCCATTTAATAACCTTAAAATATTACCCGTCACGCGCTTTCATTCTGTTTTCCGTTGGCATCGTTCATTCAGAGGGCAGCCGCCCGCCATTGCGGGGACGCGCGTCAGGCGAGGCGGGAGTGTTGCCGCGGGGTTGCCAGTACTGAAATATAAATTTGAATATGAATATTTTGCATTTTGTAGCCTTTTGCGGGGTGCGCGCGCGTGTAGGTAGGTACTAGAAGCCGATAAACGGTGATTGAGAGCTACAAGGTGGGATATTTTTTCAATTTATTGTCTATGTCAACGTTTCGTAACCTTTTTCAGCCACGGAAATCAAGCACAATTTTCAAGGAACCCTTAATAAAAAACTAGCAAATAATTTCGGTCCATTTGTTTTAGTACTACAAATACAACAAAAAAAAGTTTTTATAAAAAATACATTCATAATTGACTTACATTGGCAACACCAACATTCACATTAATTAACGGTTAATTAGTGTGAAGGTTGGTGTTGCTGTTTTCCAACTAAATTAGTGATATTTAAGTGTAATTTCGGATATTTTATACGCACCGTATGTATTACCGAGAAGATTGACAAGGCAAAAATCTTATCAACAGAATCGTACCTTATACCCAGATTAGTGAGGGAGTCCACTGAAATATACAAACATCCCAATTTCAATAGAGATGACAGTTACAAACCATCAAGTATTTGGCGCCCTGTTCTAACGACACTGATTCAACCCTTGAGAGAAGTCGCAGAAAAATCCGCCGACGTAATAGTACATATTACACACTGGCGACCTCTATCGTAGAAGAAGAGAACACTCCACAACAAAGTGCATACAATTTACGCCATAGAAAGCAGCACCTTTAATCAGTCCGACCTCCACCTCCGCGGGTAAAGGTCGTCCTCCTGATGACGTTGGATAAGCATCCAACGAAACGTCGAGATTCGCTTCTCGGTAATACATACGGTGCGTATAAAATATCCGAAATTACAGTTAAATATGTCTAACGACCGTAATAACAACCTTAACTCTTTAAAATAGTGATATTCGGGTTGATGTTACTACTATGTTGTAATCTTAAATTGGATTCCACTTGTAATCTGTTTCTGTATTTGTTTTTATTTCCATTTATTTATTTATTTATTATCGTTTAATAGTTCAGAGATGAGACTGCGGACCGTGGACCACAGGTTAAGAAACACTGGTTTAGGTTATATTAGAAAGCTAGACTAATTAAACAAACTAACTCAGCTCTTAATAAACTACCGTACTCTTCTTTCCTGTAGAGAGAGGGGCTAAATTAATGTTTTTTTTTTAATATTCATCACCTAGCCTAGGAGGAATTAGGGATTTTTGAAGTTATCCTCTTTTGGCGAATTGAGAGTAAATTTTTTATTGTAACAGAAGTTGCATTGTAGCAGGGATGCCTGTAGCGCTAAACAGCATGTAGCGAAAATGCGAGACCGCGAAATGCACTTGAAATTAGTGTTCTAAATATAATAATTTCGTTCAAATTCATGGCGAAAAAAACGAAATTACACGCTTGGAGAAAGACTCTACGCAGACGACAATAACATGACATGGCTACCACCGATTTTCCCTGTCAAAAATATACTATAAGAACAGAACTTATCTAAGAAAGTTTTTGTGGGCTCCGATTATTTTAAATATTCGGGGTCACATTTCTGTAAGTGTGAGTTTTAATTCTTTTCATGAAACTCGATAAAACAATCGAGAATGATCAGTATGGATTTTTATATTTAAATACTTTGAGCGCCATCAATATATAATTTTGTCTTTAATTTAATTTGCGTGTTTACAAGTGTTGCAAGTGTTCACGAAAAATGCACTTGATAGAATGTATTGTTATATAAAAAATTATATGTTTATATTCGGCCACGATTTAGGGCTATAATAACAGCGCCATCGAGCGTAGATTGGCGTTTTGATCTGATTCTCATACCAATGATCTTTTTTTAAATATAAAAGTTCGGTGGTTTCTCGTCTCATTCAAAATATTCCGGGTGTAAATTTTATTCTGGATATGCAGGTGGGGGCACTCCTGTGAGGTCCCACTGTAGGTAGGAACCTATCATCGAACATCATAGCCTTATAGATATAAATGTAAAAATACCTGAAGGGAAGGGGGAGGCCAGAACTGGCAACTCCGATGAATAATTCATGTAAAAGGCGGCAAAATCTCGCGTCGTTATTTCCGGGCGCAAAATGGCCGGCGTTCTTCTGTTCGCCTGTTTCTCTGATTGAGGCAATTGAGCGGTACTAATGCTTTGTACCTACTCGGTTCTAGCGAAGGGAAAAACTACATTTCAAAATGAAGACCACAACACACACACGTTCACCAGTTTGAAGACTACAAAGTGTACACTACATTTGTAGTAAAAAGTACATGAAGCGAACTAATTGTAGTACTAATGAAGTGAAGTAATGAAGTGTTGTAGTATTAATGAAGTGAAGTAATTGTACTACAAAAATGTAGTCCTAAAGAAGTAATTGTAGTATATAGTACAATATCGATATTTTTTACCAAATAAAAAGTTCGGCGACATAAAAAAAAGGTCGCCAAACAGATTTCTTCATTCAGTCCCAAAATTTTTTCAAACCTTTCTCCATTTTTCTCCATTTATCTACATCGACTTCCCAAAAATTTCACAAAAAATATGTACTATTTGAAGTATGTGCTCGTACTTTCGATAACTTTGTAGTGTTCGCTTTGAAATGAAGTGTACTATTTGAAGTATGTATATACTTTTAATAACTTTGAAGTATGTGTAGTTTGTGGTGTGCACTACACTTCAAAAGGTGTTAAGTGTACACTTCAATGTAATGTAGTACTACATTGTAGTAGTGAGTACAGAGCGGATCCATCACTACTCGGTTCTGTATATCGTCGAGCTTTTCGAATCCGGAATGAAGAAGATGAGTAAGGCGAAGTATTGTAATTATTTGCTCGATAATTAATTTTACAGGATTTTCTTACACATATTAATCTACGATTATTTTTATTACAATACAATTAAAAACAATATACTTTCTTTACACCACTAATTTGTTGAAAATACCAACATGTTTCAGGGAAGTGTTTCGTCTGGTTACACAATAAATGAAATGTGGTAGCAGTCAGTGGCGTGCAGCGCGTACAAGCAAAAAAGCTTTGCATTAGTAAAGATTCAGGGAAACAAATATTAATTAATTTATCTTAAGAAAAAGTCGATGTAAAATTCTAGCCGTAATTCGTCCTATGGCTAGATGTTTTATTTCCGACGTTTCTGTATCCAATTTCATGTCAATTCATAATTTTTCTCACTTGTTTGCGCCCAACAAATTTGTACATAGATCTAGTCAAGACGAGAAATAACTCGTCCTGAGCTGTGTATTTTGAATTTCGACTCATCTCTATGTCCGCGAGTTTTTTGAAATGTAAATTTTTCATATAATAGTGTGTTTCTTCGAAAAGTTCAATGTGACGTGAGAACTGCGCGACATGATATTTTTTACAAATTTCACCTAAAACTTTTTGTGTGATTTCTGTTTCTCTTTTCTAATTCTATGGTGAATTCCATCTATCAAATCATAATGATTATGTTGAGTACGTTTGTTATCTTTATTATTTTTATATAAATTACTGAGTTCAACAATCACACAAATTCAATCCGTTTCTATTTACATGAATTAGTTTATGGTAATTTATCAAGAAACTTCGTAAAATGTAGGTTTTTGGACATTTTATACGCAATATTAAAATGTTTATTTACGACGACGTTCCCATCGAAGATATCAAAAAATGTTTGATTTATTTTTATGAAAAGAAACGTATATCTGAAATGATTATTATTCCCGTTTTAATTATATACAATTTTTTTGTCGTATTACCTATAAATAAAATATTTATTTATTTAGAAAATCCCTGTTTACAATACTTCTTTTATAGTGTAGTTATTTTTGTGGATTGAAGCTACTCAGAATAGTCCAATACATACAGTTAAAAAATACAGAATATTTATCGGTATATGCTTACATTTTTTTTTAAATAAAGGCATATAGTCGGTCACAGCATAACCTAAGGTTATACCCATTGCACGCCACTGGTAATATTGTAACATTAATTGTGAAATTGAACCTTCAGACAAACGTCTCTTAAGACGTTTTGTGGGTCTAGTGACATTAAAAAAATGTAAATAAAATAAATAGATAATAAAAAATTTAAGCTTCGAAGGCGAACTCCATTTTGACAAATTTCGTTGCTGTCGCATCGTGCGGTCGTCACTGCTTACTCCTTCGGGTTCGATGCGCAATTCATCACCACCCATAAACGAAAACACCTTCGTTTACGACACCAGGGGACCAGGATACCAGGACGGAGGTGGGCGCGTGCTTCGGAAGCCAGGGGAGAGATTAGCCACAAGTCAACTGGAGGCACTTGGAAGGTGACTCTAGACAGGTCTCTTCAACCGGTGGACCAGGACCTAACCGACTTGTAATACATTTAAATCCTTTATCGCCTCCAGAGTAATCCTGATCTATTTAACCTTCGGATGCCGGAAGATCAAATATAGTACCGGGGGCCAGAGTGGGGTAACAACGTAAAATAAATAAAATAAAATTAGCCTTTATTGCTGTTAAACTTATAACATTCTAATCTTATTAACTAAAAAGATTTTTTAAATCAATATATATATATATTAGGTCCTTTCATATGAAATTGGCGTTTTGCCATACTGGCAAATTTGATCTCAAATATCTTCTCTTTGGTTAGGAATTCCAACTCCAAATTTATACAGCTATTTACTCATGTATTTCTGTTTTGAAAAGTATAATTCATTTGTTTTTTCCTCAATTGTTTTTTTCTTTGCGTCACTCAGTTTACAAAATGAAAAACTTGAAATATCGCGTTATTTACGAGTACGAGTTCCACCGTGGCACCAGTGCTGCAGAAACGGCTAGAATGATTAATGATGTGTATGGCGACGGTGCCGCAAAAGAAAACACAGTGCGTTTTTGGTTCCAACGTTTTCGTTCTGGAAATTTCGACCTGCAGAACAAGCCCCGTGGACGGCCGGAGACCAAAGTTGATAATGAAGAACTGAAGGCTATTGTGGAAGCGGATCCATCGCAAACCACATCCGAGTTAAGTGCAGGCTGCGGTGTTAGTGATAAAACTGTTTTAATCCACTTGAAGCAAATTGGTAAGGTGAAAAAGTGTGAAAGGTGGGTACCTCACGAATTGAGTGAAGCAAATCAACAAACGCGCGTTGACTGCTGCGTTGCATTACTCAACCGGCACAATAATGAAGGGATTTTAAATCGAATCATTACCTGTGATGAAAAGTGGATCCTGTACGATAATCGGAAAGTGCTTCATCGCCTATGGCTGAACCCCTGCGAACCAGCCAAAACCATGCCCCAAGCGGAACAAATGGACTCAAAAAAGTTACTTGTGAGCGATTGGTGGACTAGTGCTGGTGTCGTTCACTACAGCTTTCTTAAATCTGGCCAGACGATTACGGCAGATGTCTATTGTCAGCAACTGCAAACCATGATGGAAAAATTAGCTGCTAAACAACCGAGGCGGGTTAATCGCTCTAGGCCACTGCTGCTTCATGATAACGCTAGACCACACACTGCACAACAGACGGCTACCAAATTAGAGGAGCTTCAATTGGAATGTCTAAGACATCCACCGTACTCTCCGGACCTTGCCCAAACAGATTACCATTTTTTCGAAATTTGGATAACTTCTTGCAAAGGAAAAAATTCAACTCCGATGGGGCAGTCCAAACCGCCTTCAAAGATTTTATTGATTCCCGTCCGAATGGTTTTTTTAGTAAAGGGATCGATGAACTACTATGAGATGGCAAAAGTGCATAGATAGCAATGGTACATACTTTGATTAAAGAAAT
>JADDOH010010729.1:0-15106 GCA_016648135.1 Agrypnia vestita
AATCGTAAAACTCATGAAAAAGCCATTAATTTTGTGAAAAATGTGTTTTTCATATTTCAAAAATGCATTTCGAAAACGCAATGTTTATTATGCTAATACAAAGATCGCGACATTTCAAAGTACCCGATATTGACATATTTGTTGTTCTTACTTGCGAAAAAACTCGAAATGTTTTTTCAATTTCGTCATATTTAAAAAAAAAGCGAATAACGCGAACTAAAATGTATTGATTTGCGGCGCAAGGGGCTAAAAAATATTTCGAATTACGAATTACCGGGTTTTTCGAATTATCGGGGTTAATTTACTATGAAATTCACAATTTGGGACTTACAATTTAAATTTTTTTCGAATTATGGCGAATTTCGAATTATAGGGGTTCGATTAACGGGGTTTTACTGTAATATAAAAACCATAATAATAGTTATACTATATCAAATACACATTCAATATCAAAACAAACATTGATTTCATTTGAAGAGTGACTATTATTGTATCCACAAAATGTTTACAAATTACATATACCTATACGTGCATATATCTTACTATCAAGCAGGACTCTTGAATGTGTTATATTTCTATAGCAAAACCACGATCAATTTTGTTGTCGAATTTTGAAACTGGCCTTGAAACTACATCCATATAAGGTGGTATTAGTATACAATTTAAAACCTGATGACTGGATTTCACAATTCATTGAGACAAAATTTGAGCGGTTTACCAACTTCAACAACATTTTCTTCTCTGATGAAGTACATTTTCATTTGAACAGGCATGTTAATTAGCTGAATTGCATATTTTGGAGAGTATCCCAAACTCAAACATCAAAGGCATCTAAGAAGTAACAGTTTGATTTGAGGAATGTCAGCGTCGGACCATTTAAATTACATAATTTTCTCAATTGTGCTCATTCAGTGAAATAAACATTAAATAATTTTTATTAATCCATTAGAAAAGACATACAGAAAAAATCAAATTAACGAAAAAATATTTTAACTGTCACCGAGACTCGAACCACGGACCTCCAATTCTATCCGGGAATGGTACATTATCCAATTTCGCCATGACAGTCTGGTAAGTTAACGAAAATTTTTCGACCTTATATGTAGTCTCTTTTAAATTAATCAACATTTTTATTCCATTTTTAAAGCAATCCAATTTAAAATGGAATAAAGATGAAATAAACATTCATTATCATCAAATTATCAAAAACACTATCACATAGAGTGCCACCACGATAACTTGGTGTGCGAGGGAGGTCGCCCCTGTCGCGAAACAAAAGTTGCCAGGTTGTAAATTTATTACACAATACATAATGTAATGAATGTCCGGTAACCAGTATATATAAATACCAATATAAATTTGGTAGGGTAACAGCGCGCTCCGCGGCGGCCGCTCTATCTGTCAAACTATCAGACGGTAATATCGGTCCATTATTTGCTTTTTCAGCTTCGCAAAACTTTAATACTTCATTGGCAATTGTTCTTGCACCACCCCGGACTGTTTTGGTTGTTTTGGACATAATAATTCAGTGTATATTGGTAATCAATATGTCATAACTCCCGAGCAAATACAAAATTGTACTGAATTACAGGGCGAGGGGTTGCCGCCGGGTGCGGGCGGGGCGGGTTTTAGTTCCAATCCTGCCGCACGCCAAGTTATGTTGGGCAGGCAATAACCTATAGCTTTTTTAAATTGAATTTTCAAAAGAGAAAAAATCTATATTTTAAGTGGTCTCAGAGACATCAGAAATCCCTATTTAAATAAAATATATAGGTACTATTTTAATTCATTGATCATTCGTGTCACGGATACTTAATAAAGTAACAAATATATGTATATGATTTAGAAGTCTGGGGAACAAGCGAATTATCATTACCATATACATTTTGCATTACATACGGAAGTCATTTTTTCACAAATTAGATTGGTGCTACAACTAAGAACTGTGAGTGAAGAGTGTTTTTTTCATTTTCTTTCACTTGCACAAAATCACTTGGGGTCAGACGCGGACTGTAAGGTAGATTTTCAAAAGACTCTTTATAACTAAACAAGAGGAGATATGCATTAATCTTTTTAAAAGTTTTGTTTCAATAGCTTTTTCATTTATTTATTCACAAAACGTTTATTATTGATATCCATATATATTTTTATTTTTAAAAATTTATTTACGCTTCAACAGGCCATGAGACCCAATTACAGAAGCGAAAATTTGCCTAAGATACGAGTATATAATATTATCATTATTTTATAAAAAAATATTTCCCTAACTTCAATCCTTTATATGTATTATATACACAAATATATATGTAATAGCAAAAAAGGATCAATCAACATCAAGCAAATGCTTTCATGGAAAGTGTAAGCATTATAATAAATTAACATTTAATAAATAAGCATGCAGCGCGATGACAAAAGTACATGAGGCCTTAGTACAATTTTATAAATCACAAAAATAAAATACATTTTTATAGAATATTTTTCATATTTAGGACAATTTAGAAATTTGATTAATTTGGCTATTTAACGCTACTCAAATACTCAACGCTCCAATTGAGGTCAGAACCGTTTAGAGGCACATCTAAATTGAAAACTCACGGCTTTCTGGTAAAAGCTGAAATGGAAGGCGCAGTTCTGACCCTAACGGATAACATATACATAAATGTTACTGACATTAACAGTTATTTACAAAACACACATTTATATTCATAAAGTTAATTACTGCTCCAGCAATAGCTTGGCGTATTCGCTGACATGTCTGACTCCGTATTTCCCAACAACGTGGAGATTCTTCCCGCAAACAAATTTCTCATTGATGTGAGAGTTGTGCAGTTCTGCAACCTGAGACGAGCAGGCAGCAGCCGGATCTCCAGAAGTGCTCAAACTTCCTTTCCTAGAAATGAAACATTAAATATATAAAGTACAATTATATTCAGCAATATACAGGGTGTACTAAAATTTAAACAATAAGCATTAGCCACACAGTAACTATGTACTAGATAGGTATGTACATCAATATTAAAAAATATATATATTGATTACCTCGAATGGTAATACACACATATTATGGATAGAGCAATATCTGTGTGAGAAAGCCTTTTCTATGGATAAAGCCAGATATAGCCTGGGAAATGCACATTTTTTTGAGGCTGTCTCAAATATGAGAAAATCGACAATCTCATTTTCTTCTCTTTCTATCAAAACCTTTCTCTCTGACAAGATCTACATAATAAATAATGTCCTTCAATATTTGGATTACTTGGAAATTGATTTAACTTTTAAGCTTTGTCTTGAAAGAGTAGAATATCTCAAATTTCAAACTGGAAAAATGAAAGTCCTCCATTAACCAGTTCTAGGCCTGCATCGTTTATACACAATGTGGGCCTGGAACAGGTTAAATATTATTTTATTAAATAAAGCCTTGGGAGAAGGGTTTCATCATTCAGAATGTGAAGTTAATTTGGAAGGTTTTGTTTCAAACCTATGTGGGCAGCAATGACTACTTAGCACAGTCCTGCCCACAGAGCGCACGCGCAGTCATTTTCGCGCCAAATAGACGGATCCAACAGCAGCGATCCGAAGCGGCATTCTCGTCGCAGAAGTGTCCTCGCTCAGACCTTTTTTTTATTTTTATTTTCCCCCCTACGGGACCCCTACGGACTAACACAACCTACCTAGTATCGTAACTTTATTTGCATAAAATTAAGTTGATAATCTTAAAATAAATATTGTACACGCCTGCACTTCAAATAAACATTGTAAGATCTCTCTTTCAATCATTATCCTTTTGTCATTATCCCAGAGCAGAGAATTCATCTGAGTAATTCACAGGTTGTAAGAAAAATTGGAGTAAAAGTGTGCACTGAAGGTATAAGCCTCCTTGGCCTTTACCAACACCACACGTAGCACCCCATACATATCAGAATAAATAATAATAAGATATACCAAAATTCATTTCCAGGCTGTGCATTGCCATCCCATGCGTAGGTTTCCACTAAAAGTTTATTTTCGTGTTCACCAGTTAGTTTGCTCGAGGGTTGTCTTTGTGACAGATGAACCTTAATGCCACCTGAAAAACAAAGTGTAGTCTCATTATATAAAATAAGGTAAAAAAAATTGTCAAACAATGTGCCTAAGGGCCGGTTGTTTCAAGTTGGATTAAAGTAAGTGTTGTTTTAAAGCATAGATTTTTACGTTTTCCACCAATCAGACGACCCGTTTTCGTAAAAATCTATGCTTTAATCGACCGCTTACTTTGATCGAACTTGAAACAACCGGGCCTAAGTCGTATTTAAAAAAAAGGAGGTTACCTAGTGGATAAAATTGTACAGAGATGAACAAAATCCTTTCAGTAGTAGTAGAAGAATATCGCCCTCATTTTTTTTTAAATTCTTATTTTTTATATTTACCGATTATTACATTTATACTGCAGTTAAATTATTTAATCGTGGATAATTATTATTTATTTTTTTAAAAGAGTTGTTAACACGGAATATGTGTCGCATCAGTATTCTTACTATTTTCAAACTAAACTAAGCACCTGTGCTATGAAAATAGGACTAAGTTGCTGGTGTCCTGGAATATGGCTCGAACCACTGACTACCAGATCACTAGGCAATCGTCATGACCAACTATAGCAACAGGCTACCTAGTAAACATAATATATTTTTTACAATAGATGTTATTTTTTTAAATTTTATTCCAAACTGAGTCTCTTCAAGTGAAAAAAATTTTTTGTAATAAAGTGCAACTTATTTACTAAGACGTTACACTTTTTAAGAGGATTTAGTTTAACCTTTTCATAATTGTTCCAAAATTTACAAGCTTGTAGTAATTTTTTAATCGTGTCAAACATATTGAAGCCAGTCGTGGAACCAGACCGTGTGCCAAGAAATTTCCGTTAGTTCATGTCTGTATGCGTATTTTGATAGACTATGAGGCTACCTCTCAAAAAAAGTGTTTTGGGTTTTGTGTTTGAAAATTGTCAAATTTCAAATTAACAATGTAAAAGGCTATTTAAGCATTATACTTTTTGAGGGTGGCCTCTATTTATAAATTTGATTTAGGGTCAGTTGCATCAACTTGGATTATAGTAATCTTTCATTTAAACCATCGACTTTAGCGTTTTCCACCAATTACACATTCCGTTTTCATAAAAATCTGTGGTCTTTTACAAAAGATTACTATAATTCAAGTTAAACAGACCGGCCCTTAGATACTGTTATTACAAATAACTTACAAAATAACTAAAAAAATATTTTTACTATTTTTGTAAATATATTACATGATGACTTCATAATTATTTATTCATTATGAGATAAAAATAAGTTTTAAAAAAAAAATCGGCACTTTACCTAAAGGATGGGTCCCACATTCGATAAAAGTTCCATTCTCATCCAAAATATCTGAAAAATGAATATATATATTTAAGGCCCATTTTATCAAATAAATTCAGTAAAAAATATAAGAGATTGTGTTTGTTAAATAGCTAAAAATATAGAAAAACAATGTCAGAAATGCTCACCTTTGGAGATGTCTCGCATATACGCAAGATGTACATCAGAAAGACCTGATAGTTGGGGAGCTAATATTTTCAGTCGTTCTAAAAATGTTTTTACAAATATATTGTCCTGGTGACAAAATGCTCTCCAAACTCCTAGTCCTAAAACAATAGTAAAAATATCCATAAGATTAAGATCTCAAACCCAGATGTAGAATATTTATTTGTTAGTGTCAAACGCCACGACAACAAAATTAAAAAGTATTTCTTATTAGAGATTGTTTATTACTCATATACCTATGTGCATATATATTAAACTCTTCATATAAATATAAACCTCTAACTCACCAAAGTGTACTGTGGCAAAACATACCATTGCAAAACCATGCAAAAAAAAATTTGCTTCAATTTTCTGCTTGGTTTTTATCATTTTATTCGATTTGTATCGAAGCAAATGACCAAATTTTTAATATTCAATATAAGTTACTTTCATCACACTCTAATGTTTTACAAAAGACAGGTCAGAAATATATTTATAAAAATATGTTCTATTCAAAATTGAATGAAGAAGACTTCCTCAAAGTTTTTCTAGTAGCTACGAGACACCCTGTATAATTCTTGTGATATTTAAAATTTAAAATTATTTAAACAACTTACTCTTACTGTATTACACATACTGTACTCCACAACAATATTTATCAAGCATTTATTAAAACTTAAAACAAAGAACTCGTAGGACAATGAATGAATTACAAATACATATAAACATTACCGATTCCAACAACATGAAGATATGCCATTTTTCCTTTCTCGACAGCCCGCTTGCTAGATTCCAGAATAGCGCAATCAAAGGCTATGGAAATGTGGTTTGAGTAGACTAAGTTATCAAACAAGGTATTTCTGTCATAATTAAATCTCATAGATAATGTATCTTGTATCTTCGAGTCTTCATTCTTATGAATATTAAGACCCTCATCAAACGTTAGACTGGGCTCCTAGAATAAATAATCAACATTATTACCAAAACAGTAAATACAAATCAAACTTCACACTTCATTATATCAAGTGCATAACATATTCTACATGTACAGAGTAGAACCCTGTTAAATCGAAATTAAAGGGACACAAAAAAAACATTTTGAATTATGCAGAACCCTGCTGATTTTAAATTCAAGGAAACCAAAAATAATTGCAATGTAATTCTCAAAAATTGTAAAACTTCCGAGAAAGCTGTTAATTTTATTAACTTATGTATTTTGCTTATTTCAAAAAATCATTTTGAAAACGCAATATTTATAATAAAAATGCAAAGACTATTACTAAAGTACCAGATATTGACATGTTTTCTGTTCTCACTTGCGAAAAAATTTATCGATATATTTAGTTATTTTTCTATTTTATTATGCTTGTTTATCGAAATAGAAAAAATCGAAATCTTTTACAGTTATCTTTGAATTCATGGAAGGCTTCTTTAATCTTTATTCGCCTTTTTTCGACTCAGACCAACACACAACACAGCATTAGAAATACAATCATCTATAAATATACAGCTTATATCTAGTATAAAAAGAAAAAAATTATATATATGCCTATTAATAGTTTCATTTTATTACTTACGCCGTAAAAACCAGCCCATATTTGTCTCCATAAATATCTTTTATTACTATCTGATGAACAAGATTTAAACCTTTTAAAAATGCCTTTACTTGAGCTGTACCCATTAGTCGCAGAATTCTGTTTTTTGTCCAACAAAATTTCCTGAAATTCCATCACATATTTTTTTTGTAGTCGTGTTCCAATCAATCCTGAAAAAAGAAATCTTATTTTAAAAATTGAATTTCAAATGCTGACAGATTAACTCGTCCGCATGCCATTTATTTTGGACTGTCCGTGTAACATAGTAACGTGGGATTTGCTTTTTAAGCGTTTGAAACAGTGGTGACATTTGAACCAGTGAAGCATGAACCGTTATTTGATATTTTTATCTGATCAGCAACCAAATTTTAACAATTTGACGGTAATGATGGTTAAACTGTTATTTTAACCGGTTATATTCGGTACATATATTATTATATAGTTATTTGTCATTTGGGATTTGTATTTGATCGTATCGATGATTGATAACTAAGATATACATAATTGTTGTCTAGTATCTATGGTTGCCTGTCGAACTGCAAAAAATCAACACAATCAGATACAAATCTCAAATAACGGTTAGTGTGTCACTGGTACCATCACTCTTAGGCCCGGTTGTTTCAACTTTGATCAAAGTAAGCGGTCGATCAAAGCATAGATTTTTACAAAAACGGATCGTCTGATTGGTGGAGAACGTAAAAATCTATGCTTTAAAAGAACACTTACGTTAATCCAACTTGAAACAACCGGCCCTTAGAGAGGCAACCGTCGGTACTAGACAACAGTTATATCTTAGTTACCAATCATCGATAAAATCAGGTACAAATCTCAAATAACTGTACTGTGTGTAACTGGTTAAAATAACGGTTTGACCATCACTAGTGTGAAAATATGCAATTACTGTATCAAACAATAATTGCAATTGTATTTTCATAGATCTTTCAAAATAAATAAAGATTATTAAAAAAAAAATTCATTGTCATTATTGATGGGTATTCTAGAATATAATTATAATGGATTCTGAAGATCGAAATAATAAATTAAGAATTATGTACATGGATTTTTTTATCAGTGATAGAATATTAGTACCTAATTAAGTCCCAAAGACAGGAAGATTTGAAGTTTTAATACTCAAATCTCCAGCAAGTGTTTGTGTTATAAAATTTTGAGAAACTCTGAAACACTAAAAACAAAAATACTTACCGATTATAATTCCAAAACGTTCAATATTCTCCATATCTGTGGCTACCTTGCCTCTATTATTCCTGGAACCGTCATTGATGAACACTGTAGAACCAGAAACATACAGAAGAGCGGATAATTTCATTTCATCGTAACTCAAACAGTTCTTCAGCACCAATGGCTCTTTCTCACTGTCTGTACCAATTTCTTCCCATCCTGACATGCTAAAAATTCTCATAACACATTAATGCCATATTTTATATAAATACTGAAGAAATATATGAAGTACAGCAATGACTTGATTTGCATCGACTCGATATGCGTTACATCAAGTAAGTACATAACACAGTGAAGAAAATCTGATCTGTGTAAAAACATACGTAGATCAGATTTTCCGGTTCGTAAGATATGGTTGGGAAACATGCATTAATTGAATATATCATGTGGTTGCGGTTGCATAATATGTGTTGCGTTTCCAGAGCTGTATAACGACTTTTTTGTAATTGACAATACTGTTCTCTATATATGGTGCATTTAATTTAAATAATATAAATACCCGAGTTCCCCAGTGAGAAGTAAATATTTATCGGCAGGTCCACAAAACATCACAGATCGTTTTCGTAATAATCTGTCAATCAGTTCTTCAATGCCCATATTTTTGTATAATGCTTGCTCCTTTGTTGTTCCATACTGCCTAAAATAAATAAAAACATAACTTAGGTAGGTACATATATAATTTTAAAGTGGAAATGGAGCATGTGTTCCACAATCCCTTATTGTTCAGTCCCCAAAATTGAACACTTTAAATATATTTCATATTTTAATATTAAACAGTAGGTAAGACCTCTTTCCATTTAAGAAAGACAATTGAATTGTTATGTGTAAGCCGTGCGTACGAGGCACATTGTTTCATTGTGTTGGTATTTATACCCGTAAACACCAAAACAACTAAACAATGCGCATTGTATGCATGGCCTACACATACTAATTCGATTAACTTTCTCAAATGGAAAAAGTCTAAATAATATTAATTTTTTAATATTGTATTTATTATATGCAGGACGAAGGGAGTACACGTTTTTTTTTCATAATTTAGGTTATGTGCAAAGAACAACATTCATATTGTTTCAAATTAGCACGTTTTTTTAGACCTCGATTGCACTGGAAATATTATTTATTCCTCAACATAATTTATTTAAATGCGTCAATATCGATATGCACCTAGGATGATTAATGAGTGAAAATCAATTTTTTGAGTGCTTTGCAATTTAAAAAAAAAAAAACTGCCCCTTTATTTTTAAGGTAGGTGTGTTTTCTTTACCTTCATCAATTAATTTTCGTTTAGAATTAAATAATTATTAAAATCAATATATATGAATAAAAAGAAAAGAAACCCGTGTTTCCCTACCCACCAAGTTTTCTCCACAACCACCCACTGGTGGTTATGGTGGTGGATAGCCCTTGGTGTCATGAAAATATGCGAGTTTGGTGGGGGTGGCTGTGCGTGGGTGGGAGTGGATGATGAAAATGTGCTTTCTAGCGCATTGTTTTGTTATGGAAGTTTTGTTATATGTTAGGAAGGCCGCAAATGCTTCAAATTGTCTAAAAATGGTCGGTGAGTCGGTGAGTCTAGAAGGTTCCGGAAAAACCTGCTCTAGAAAGTTCTGGAAGGATAATATTTTAGAAGGTTCGCGAAAGTTCTATGACGATCCAAAAGTGTACTAAAAATCTACACGTGCGAAGCTAGTAAAATATAAAAGCCGAAAATTATGATGATGAAACATTGTTCCCTCAACAAAATACATAAAACTAAACTCATAGTTAGTGCTAGTTGTTTGATCATTGGTAATGGTAATACTTGGTTAAGCAAAAAGTACAGATTTTTGCATTTTACACCAATCAAACAGCCTGTTTTTATAAAAATCTATGCTTTTTTCTTAACTATTAGGTCCTTACATATGAAATTGAGGTTTAGTATGGGAGGAACATAAAGCCGATTTTTTTTTATTATAATATATTTATTTAATCAAAGTATGTACCATTGCTATCTATGCACTTTTGCCATCTCATAGGTAGTTCATCGATCCCTTTACTAAAAAAACTATTCGGACGGGAATCAATAAAATCTTTGAAGGCGGTTTGGACTGCCCCATCGGAGTTGAATTTTTTCCTTTGCAAGAAGTTATCCAAATTTCGAAAAAAATGGTAATCTGTTGGGGCAAGGTCCGGAGAGTACGGTGGATGTCTTAGACATTCCAATTGAAGCTCCTCTAATTTGGTAGCCGTCTGTTGTGCAGTGTGTGGTCTAGCGTTATCATGAAGCAGCAGTGGCCTAGAGCGATTAACCAGCCTCGGTTGTTTAGCAGCTAGCTTTTCCATCATGGTTTGCAGTTGCTGACAATAGACATCTGCCGTAATCGTCTGGCCAGATTTAAGATAGCTGTAGTGAACGACACCAGCACTATTCACTACAGACATCAGTCCACCAAATGCTCACAAGTAACTTTTTTTGAGTCAATTTTCGCTTGGGGCATGGTTTGGCTGGTTCGGCAGGGTTCAGCCATTACGATGAGCGCTGCCGATTATCGTACAGGATCCACTTTTCATCACAGGTAATGATTCGATTTAAAATCCCTTCATTATTGTGCCGGTTGAGTAATGCAACGCAGCAGTCAACGCGCGTTTGTTGATTTGCTTCACTCAATTCGTGAGGTACCCACCTTTCAAGCTTTTTCACCTTACCAATTTACTTCAAGTGGATTAAAACAGTTTTATCACTAACACCGCAGCCCTCAGCTAACTCGGATGTGGTTTGCGATGGATCCGCTTCCACAATAGCCTTCAATTCTTCATTATCAACTTTGGTCTCCGGCCGTCCACGGGGTTTGTTCTGCAGGTCGAAATTTCCAGAACGAAAACGTTGGAACCAAAAACGCACTGTGTTTTCTTTGGCGGCACCGTCGCCATACACATCATTAATCCTTCGAGCCGTTTCTGCAGCACTGGTGCCACGGTGGAACTCGTACTCGTAAATAACGCGATATTTCAAGTTTTTCATTTTGTAAACTGAGTGACGCAAAGAAAAAAACAATTGAGGAAAAAACAAATGAATTATTATTTTCAAAACACAAATACATGAATAAATAGCTGTATAAATTTGGATTTGGAATTCCTAACCAAAGAGAAGATATTTGAGATCAAATTTGCCAGTACGGCAAAACGTCAATTTCATATGTAAGGACCTAATATTACCATCATAGACGTGCTATAAATATAGAATGTCACTGAAAAACAAATCTGAGACATCTAGTTTCTGCTGTCTTCTATTGCATGTATGAATGAATGTAATTACACTGAATGTATCAGTCAGAAAGAAAGAGATAGAAATTATTTTCATAACCACGTATAGGAAAGGACAATAAAACATAATTTTTAACAACAAATGCATATAAAGTTAGTAGCAAATTGCGGTATTTATTCTATGGTCTTTTCTATTTCTTTCTTAAAGCGCAGCATACATGTAAAAGAGATACAAACATAAACAGGGTTGTGTATTGTATTAATATTTTACATATATATTTTACACACATTTTGGACAACCCTAGATCAACTCCCGCAATGTGCATCTATGTTCACAGTAATTCGTGTTGTCGTTCTATGTAGCAGATATTTTGGTATGTAACTAATCTATATTTAAAGTACATCTATGATTACCGTTACCACTGATTAAACAACTGGCCCTTAACAATAAGAGAATCATATAAAGAATAAGCTCTTTCTTAAAACATAGAGAAATATAGAAAGAGTTGAATCTTTCTAGTTTTTCTATGTCTTAGGTCAATATGTCTATAATTTAAATTATGTAGTTTTAAAATTTAACACCATATTTACCTTTTATGCAGAAGAAATTTGCACATCAGATTCAATACTTTCTCATGAATAAGTGGATATGTAGATATAATATTTTCCTCTAAAACTTTCTGTGGGACAGTTTGGGAGAGAGTCGCACATCTGTAAAAAATTATATTGTGCAAATAAAAGGACTAAATAACGCAGGGTGGACGACGTACACAAAAAAATATATATCTGCACATTTCATTTTTTCAAATTAATGTACTGCTTTGCATGTTGCAATAAATTAGTAAAAATCTAAGCTATAAACATCAAAACCGCCCTGGTAAAGGTCATAGAGCTCGGTGTTGTATCTTTTACGCCATGTTTGACCGTCATTAATAGATCCATATATTCGGCGTAAGATTTTTCTTTCAAATGTGTCTAGTCTGTTTTCGTCGTGCTTAGTAAATGTCCAGGCCTTCGAGGTATATGTTAAGACTGGTCTAATTAATGTCTTGTAGAGCGTGGCTTAAGTTTTTCTGGACAGTAAGTAGGTGTGACCTGAATTGTCCAATTAGACCAAAGTAACCGGTTTGCTGCAAAGATTATTTTCCCAATCTCTAGACTAGTGTCATTATCGTTAGTAACAATGGAACCAAAGTAAATGAATTGTTCCACTGTTTCAAATATGTATTGTTATTGAAGACTGGCTGATTCCGGGTATCTATTAAGGACTGGCTGATTCCGGGTATCTGGGATCTGCCTTTCATGTTCCCTGCCATCTTTAAGGGCCTTGGTCAATACAAAATTATGATCTATACATTCCGAGACACCCGGGAGGAATCCTTTTTGTTGGTTGTCTTCAATGTTTTTGTTTTCCAGTATGAATGACTTTATTCTTAATTGCGGCACACTGATAAATAGCTTTAACTTTGTGTTGGTAAGTGAATGGGATAAGTTTCCACTAGGACAAGCATCCACTGGATTTGTACACGGGCCCTTCTTTGGAATGAGAACAAAGACAGCTTATCCAAAGCAGCCAGGTATTGTGTGTGAAGCCCAGATTCTTCTGAATATTGCCAAGATAGTTTAGTTTCCCTCAGTGTTTGACCTACATAGGTAGTTAGTAGGTAGGGATGTTCCGAATATTATAGAAACTGTATTTGCAAATAAAAAGAATTTGACATAGTTTCGCAAATATGAATAATACCTATGGCAATGACCCCGGTAACTGCTCACGCCTCTCATGGCACCGTGTTAAACTTGTCAAAACTTGCATAGACTGGATTACTTGTAGCTACAAGTAAGCTATAATTAGATATATTTTAGTGTAAATTTTAGTGTAAATGTAAGTAAATAAAAAAAAATAAAAAAAATAGTAGTCCAATTTTCGTAATGCGACATTTTAATGAAAAAAAAACCGAAGTGTGCTGTCATCTGTGAACCAATTGTCATAAATTTTCGAAATTCGTAGTGAAATACCTATTATACCTACCGACGGAGTAATTCAAATTTTAAATGTTCCGTGACGTTATCAGGCCGCCGCGTCGTTGATAGCAATCAAACTTTTGTTATGATTCCATTTTGAAAAAAACATTAAAATTTCTAAAAATCCAAAATTATACTATAATTATTAATTTTTTTTAAGGAAAATTTGATAGATCTTCTTTATCGTCGCCACGAGTCTGCCTGCAAAGTTTCATTCAGATTGGATCACGGGAAAAGGGTTAAAAATCGATCCAAAGTTTTTTCGTCAAGCAAGCAGACGCCACGAGTTAAAAGAAAGGAAGTAAAAACATAAAACATTCAAAACTATGACGAAACATTTGAAAAAATATTTAGGACACGTGTCAGAATTTCGAACGTAGGCGAGTCTCTATTGGCCAGGCGCGTTTGTTGACAAAAGACGTTCGAATTTCGATATTATTTGACGTTTAAATTATGTTCAAAAACCCTACACCACTGGAAAATATGAACGCGTCTACCTTTCGAAAACATACCTGACAGTTTGTATGGGAAACTTTATAGGAAAAAGTTCGCTTTTATTGTTTAATTCTTGATAAATTTGCGCTGTTTGATCGCAGGAAGGTTTTTCTATCGAGAGGCACTGCTCGAGCAGCGCATTGACATTTTCCATTTTAACTTTTGCCACCTGAAATTGAAAATATATCATTAAATGTCCAGTAAAGGGTCGGTCGCTGGAGTGCCAAAATATATATTTTTAAAGAGCGCTGCAAAAGTCTCGCGATGAAATTAATAAAGTTAACCTTTTAGGTACGCCATACATACAGCAGTCTAGTAGCTAGTAGAAAAACTTCGGGAAGTCTTCCTCATTAAATTTTGAATAGAAAATATTCCTTACACTCTAGGACCTACAGTCTAGGTGAAGTATAGATAGTTACGGAGATAAGCGACATCAAAGTTTGCATTTTTCTTTCAATACTTCTGACTTATTCTCTATAATATATTGGATTAGCACTACAATAACTCATATGGAATATTATAAATTCATTCTCATTAATCCAAGTCAAATAAAATGACAAAAACGATACAATTTTTTTCAGATTTCTGCAAGGTTTTATCATTTTATTTGACTTGTATTAAAGAGAATTAATTTTTAATATTCGATATAAATTACTTTTGATAGTCTAACGTTTAACAAATGGTCAGAAATATTGAAAAAATTGCAATGCGAAAAAATTGCGTTGCTTGGGTATTTCCCTAGCTGTAGGTAAAGAATATTTTCTATTCAAAATTGAATGTAAAGGGCTCCCCGAAGTTTTTACAACTACCTAGCTACAAGACACCTTTATATTTCGCAATATTTATCTTTTGTACCAAAATCAAAGCTCCATCGAAAACATTAGGAAATTTGAAAACACTGATAAAATCACTTTGATTTAGATTTCACTCACTTACAACGCGTTTTTAATGAAAAAGGTGCGATATCTTCGCAGA
>JADDOH010010730.1:0-44343 GCA_016648135.1 Agrypnia vestita
ACTGTTTTCTCTTAAATACTCTGAAATAATACAGAGAACGATTATCAAAGTACTTCTAAAAAAAATCAACCTTCAAATACAAATACTCTTCACGAAATTCTCAGATATAGTATAAAAAAATATTCATTTTACAAATAATTTAAAAAAATATATATGCACAATTTGAAACAAGCACAACATTAGATTTTTAAACAATTTTGAAATATCAAAATGTAACACCAAAAAATATCTGCATAATTATGAATATTAGGTCCTTACATATGAAATTGGCGTTTTGCCGTACTGGCAAATTTGATCTCAAATATCTTCTCTTTGGTTAGGAATTCCAAATCCAAATTTATACAGCTATTTACTCATGTATTTTTGTTTTGAAAATTATAATTCATTTGTTTTTTCTTCAATTGTTTTTTTCTTTGCGTCACTCAGTTTACAAAATGAAAAACTTGAAATATCGCGTTATTTACGATTACGAGTTCCACCGTGGCACCAGTGCTGCAGAAACGGCTCGAAGGATTAATGATGTGTATGGCGACGGTGCCGCAAAAGAAAATACAGTGCGTTTTTGGTTCCAACGTTTTCGTTCTGGAAATTTCGACCTGCAGAACAAGCCCCGTGGACGGCCGGAGACCAAAGTTGATAATGAAGAATTGAAGGCTATTGTGGAAGCGGATCCATCGCAAACCACATCCGAGTTAGCTGCAGTCTGCGGTGTTAGTGATAAAACTGTTTTAATCCACTTGAAGCAAATTGGTAAGGTGAAAAAGCTTGAAAGGTGGGTACCTCACGAATTGAGTGAATCAAATCAACAAACGCGCGTTGACTGCTGCGTTGCATTACTCAACCGGCACAATAATGAAGGGATTTTAAATCGAATCATTCATTACCTGTGATGAAAAGTGGATCCTGTACGATAATCGGAAGCGCTCATCGCAACGGCTGAACCCTGCCGAACCAGCCAAACCATGCCCCAAGCGAAAATTGACTCCCAAAAAGTTACTTGTGAGTTAGTTTGGTGGACTAGTGCTGGTGTCGTTCACTACAGCTTTCTTAAATCTGGCCAGACGATTACGGCAGATGTCTATGGTCAGCAACTGCAAACCATGATGGAAAAGCTAGCTGCTAAACAACCGAGGCTGGTTAATCGCTTTAGGCCACTGCTGCTTCATGATAACGCTAGACCACACACTGCACAACAAACGGCTACCAAATTAGAGGAGCTTCAATTGGAATGTTTAAGACATCCACCGTACTCTCCGGACCTTGCCCCAACAGATTACCATTTTTTTCGAAATTTGGATAACTTCTTGCAAAGGAAAAAATTCAACCCCTATGGGGCAGTCCAAACCGCCTTCAAAGATTTTATTGATTCCCGTCCGAATGGTTTTTTTAGTAAAAGGATCGATGACCTACCTATGAGATGGCAAAAGTGCATAGATAGCAATGGTAAATACTTTGATTAAATAAATATATTATAAAAAAGAAAAATCGGCTTTATGTTCCTCCCATACTAAACGCCAATTTCATATGTAAGGACCTAATATTTAGGAATATATTCAATAGCCTGCCTAAAGATATTAACAAAATAACTGGGATCAAAGAAATAAAAAAGAAATTAAATGAATACTTCTAAAAACACTATTAAACATTAAATATATGTATATTTTATATATACTTTTTTTTAAATACATATGTTGTGTGTCCTTCTCCAAGCACAAGAGTTAGTCTCTTTTTGGAGAGATAGACCGAAAAGAAAATTATAGTTTTAATAGACTAGAGAAAAATAGTGTAATAATTTTTTTTTAATTAAATTATACAAATAAAAAATGTAGGAGCGTGTACTCACGTATGCGCGGTAGAAGGTTTACTTATTTGGCGTGATTGTGATAATTGATATTTACATATATGTTGAAATTGTATATTAAGGTATCTAGGGAGGTGATAAATATAAATAAAAAAACTTTGATGTAGTTTAATTTATAATGGTTGTTTTTGAAGTGGTACAAATATAACTATTGGTTAGTGATAGCTAAAATATGAGATAAATTGATGTCGATTGAGATGTCGATTCAAAGACATTTACATCCGCAGCGTTTTCAAAAAAGTCAAAGTGCCTACCCACTTATCGATTTTTTACTATTTGGTCGACTTTTGGCCTAAAATGGTTCCGCATTCAAAAGTTTAAAAACTTTACGAATTTGACAGCTGTATTTAATGTCGAATGAATGAATGTGTTTTTTGTTTTGAAAACGAATATCTGACAATAACGTCATTTTTCATAAAAACATCGACAATATGTGAAATTCTAATCGCGGCGCCATACTGCGCGAATCTTCTGCCACGTCTTTCCGAACGCCGCTGCATATCTGATGATTGGACGTCGTTGAAGATCCCTGTAGTGTGGCACCGGCCTTACACACATATAAAATAGTAATTAAATAAACAGTTCTAATTTTAAATTCAATTGCCCATCATTTGTCAGCTTTTGAATTGAGCATATTTATGATTGGTACTCGATTCAATACATTATTCATATTACCGGAACATTAATTTCAAGTAAATAAATTTTTGACATTTTAATGGATTCCTCACATTCCCGCTACATGTTGTGCACGCTGCGCGTGCCTAACTTCCGTTACAAATATAAATTTACCCTCAATGCGTCAAAAGGAGGTAACTTCAAATAGCATTACAATAGAAACATAAAAATCAATATGTTATATTTTTCAATGAAAATCTTTCCAAACGTACTTACCTAAGTCCCTGAAAATTTCCTTGAAAAGCGGTTTCTGTTATTTTCCGCACGTGTACGTGTTGTATTTTAAATGTTTGGAATCCACAAGTAGTACCAAGAATTCTGTGATTAATTCTACACCGGCGATCATATTCGTCATGATGAAATTTTTTCCTACAGATACTGGGTGTTTTAATCTAAGACCTCGAAAATTTTCCTAAGATTCCTTTTATTTTCCGCCCGTGTACGTACTGTATTTAAAATTAAAGTAGTGTATAAGTAGTACCAATAATCCTGTAATAAATTCTACATCGGTGCTTTCCTGATAGATTGTATTCGTGAAGATGGAAATTTTTCCTCAAAACGCTGGGTGTTTCAAAAAGATTGACCCAATTTGAAATCGGTATATCAAATCGCAAGAATCAATCAGAATGAAGATTAAAATATTAGGTCCTTACATATGAAATTGACGTTTTGCCGTACTGGCAAATTTGATCTCAAATATCTTCTCTTTGGTTAGGAATTCCAAATCCAAATTTATACAGCTATTTACTCATGTATTTGTGTTTTGAAAATTATAATTCATTTGTTTTTTCCTCAATTGTTTTTTTCTTTGCGTCACTCAGTTTACAAAATGAAAAACTTGAAATATCGCGTTATTTACGAGTACGAGTTCCACCGTGGCACCAGTGCTGCAGAAACGGCTCGAAGGATTAATGATGTGTATGGCGACGGTGCCGCAAAAGAAAACACAGTGCGTTTTTGGTTCCAACGTTTTCGTTCTGGAAATTTCGACCTGCAGAACAAGCCCCGTGGACGGCCGGAGACCAAAGTTGATAATGAAGACTTGAAGGCTATTGTGGAAGCGGATCCATCGCAAACCACATCCGAGTTAGCTGCAGGCTGCGGTGTTAGTGATAAAACTGTTTTAATCCACTTGAAGCAAATTGGTAAGGTGAAAAAGCTTGAAAGGTGGGTACCTCACGAATTGAGTGAAGCAAATCAACAAACGCGCGTTGACTGCTGCGTTGCATTACTCAAC
The DNA here is from genome assembly GCA_016648135.1 of Agrypnia vestita. Lineage (NCBI taxonomy): Eukaryota > Metazoa > Arthropoda > Insecta > Trichoptera > Phryganeidae > Agrypnia > Agrypnia vestita. The sequence goes on from JADDOH010010730.1 coordinate 3,774, forward strand.
CGGCACAATAATGAAGGGATTTTAAATCGAATCATTACCTGTGATGAAAAGTGGATCCTGTACGATAATCGGAAGCGCTCATCGCAATGGCTGAACCCTGCCGAACCAGCCAAACCATGCCCCAAGCGAAAATTGACTCCAAAAAAGTTACTTGTGAGCGTTTGGTGGACTAGTGCTGGTGTCGTTCACTACAGCTTTCTTAAATCTGGCCAGACGATTACGGCAGATGTCTATTGTCAGCAACTGCAAACCATGATGGAAAAGCTAGCTGCTAAACAACCGAGGCTGGTTAATCGCTCTAGGCCACTGCTGCTTCATGATAACGCTAGACCACACACTGCACAACAGACGGCTACCAAATTAGAGGAGCTTCAATTGGAATGTCTAAGACATCCACCGTACTCTCCGGACTTTGCTCCAACAGATTACCATTTTTTTCGAAATTTGGATAACTTCTTGCAAAGGAAAAAATTCAACTCCGATGGGGCAGTCCAAACCGCCTTCAAAGATTTTATTGATTCCCGTCCGAATGGTTTTTTTAGTAAAAGGATCGATGAACTACCTATGAGATGGCAAAAGTGCATAGATAGCAATGGTACATACTTTGATTAAATAAATATATTATAATAAAAAAAAATCGGCTTTATGTTCCTCCCATACTAAACGCCAATTTCATATGTAAGGACCTAATATAATAAGAATAGTGGAAAGAAGATGGATGTTACTCATACGAGATAGTGTGGACTGCACGGCATAGAAAGGGGAGGGTACAGGAAGCTCGACGACACTATTTTCTTGAATGACGAGAGCGGATGATGGTCAAATTTGATAAATCGGAAAACACATAATTTTACAAAAACCTGTGGCGCGAGTGTGCTTGGAGCCGAAAGCTAGATTTCACACAGTGGTGACGAGAATGCTCCAGAGGTGGCGGTGAATATTTGGTGACAATTTTAGCCAGCGACAATAACTGATGAAAATTCCTCTGACGACATTTTTAAGTCTTGCAGGTTCTACGTTTTTTAATCAACTTTTGGACCCTAACTCTCCAGATTCCTAATTCTTCACACGCTGCCACATTTTCGTTGAATATGAGGGATACGTTGAATACCGTATTTTTTTTTCGTTTTCTATTAACCATTACCGATCTATCTGAATGACCTCATTAGAATCACAATCATCATCATCACTCTTGGCACTACAACTCTTGGTGGGTCTTGGCCTTCTCAAGAATCTTCCTCCACTCATCTCGGTTTAGTGCCAGCTCTCTTCAGTTCCAAAGCTCCAAGGCAGAGATGTCTTTGAGGACGTTGTCACTCCATTTTAATTTTGGCCTTCCTAAGCTCCTTCGCCCTATTGGCCTTGAGTTCAGCAGGGACATGATGCTCGGACATTAACTAGTATAGAGTAGGTATATATTAACTTTCGATAATGTTCATATACATTAATTAACTCATAGTTGGTGCATGCATATTACCTTAGTTTTTCGAGTTTTATAAATGTTGTGACGTTTGGCTCCTTAAACAGTGTATAGAGCTCATTGTTGTAACGTCTGCGCCAAAGTCTATAATGGAATGGGGAAAGTAAATATGTAAGTATTTTTTTTAGGTGTTCTTTGGGCTTACGACCTATCGTACGGCTGGCTTAATTGATCACTTTACACAGTGCAATGTTCACATTTCTGTATTCACAAATTTTTGTATTCGTCACACAGTACATTCTCGGAGTGCCATAACCACAAAATCGACCTGTACGTCTTTTTTTTTTAATTGTATAAATACATTTATTTTTGCAGAAAAGATAGCGACAGTTTTTTGAAATGGTATTTCTCTTCTACAAGAGTAGTACGACTCGTGGGTAGGAGAGAATTATCATTATAAGTAGTACTTAAATGTAAAGAAGAAAAAAGTAAATCAAATTAATTAATCAATTAGAAAGATATACAGAAAAATCTAATTCACGAAAAAATATTAGGTTACTACTGGGATTCGAACCCAGGTCACCTTCTTTCCGGGGCCGAATAAAAAAAATGAATCAATTAATAAAAATAAGAACTACATATAAGGTCGATATATTCACGGAAACATAGAGGGTTGCTATAGCTTGGTGGTCAGAGCACCGGCCCCGGAGAGGAGGTGACCTGGGTTCGAATCCCAGTAGTAACCTAATATTTTTTCATGAATTAGATTTTTCTGTATATCTTTCTAATTGATTAATTAATTTGATTTAAAAATTTCACAAAACAGAATGTGTTCTTGAATATATATAAGAAAAAAGTATCTAATGTGTGATAATCGTCTTTTGTTGTCTTGTCAATCTAGTATGTTTTGTCATCAAAATATTATTACTTTGAGTACGTAATGAACAATTCAAGCATTGACACATTATTGATATCGCACTGTCAATAATCCTCTTTGAATATTCCACGGAATCAGAAAATTATGCACCCTGACCAGGGGGCCGCCGTCGCAACAGGAAGTAAATTGCAGAGATGCACGTGGCGCGTGTCATTCACGATTCTCTGTGGAATAAATTCTGAAACTCTGCCAAACAGAATTAGTGTCCGTGCTTATGCAGTCTATCAGCGCTGCCCCGGTTATATTCGATTACAAATTTCCTGTTTCTCTGCGGTTCAATTCAAAGGAGAATATCGTGGTCCGAAATATATTTTCCTGATTATTTTGTCAATTTTATTGAGCTTCGGGTGACATTTTACGACCGGTCTCCACGGACATGATGAAATAAATAAAAGATTTTTTTTGTCTTACAGACATAGTTAATTTTATTTTTTATCTTCTAAAATCATTGAAAGGTCGTAACATTATATTAAAAAGTAAAAAAAATATTAAGACGATTCGGGGTATGACATGTTACAGAAGAATAATTATTTTTGATCTGGAAAAAATCAGAATAAGATTGGTTTATAGAGGCAATACAAACCCAATGTTTAAGTCAAAAGTAAGATTACATTTTTGCAAAGATATTGCATACTATTCAAAAACAATAGACAAACAATAGCGTCAAATCACAAACAGAAATTTTGTTTTTTATGTATTTAATTATTGTGATTTAAGTAATATACGGCCACGAAGCTTTTAAAAGCAAAAAATATAAATATGTACTAATTGTAATAATTTTGCTATCTGTCCGACCGTCCATCTATACGTCTGTCTGTGTGTCCATCGTAACTTCGCGTATTGTCCATAACTTGTTTAAAGTAATTTTTTTCTCATCATCTTAAAAAAATATTATTTTTTTTAGCCATTGCAAGCATATTCATTGCAATGGGTAAATAATTAATTAAAAAACAATTTTATTATTTGTTTAAATCTACTAATATTCAATTAACTAACACCTACATGTTTCGGAAAAACCTTTCCATCGTCAGTGTGTTTTAGAAATGTTAAAATATCAAAATGAATTATATATTTTTTTGGTTTTCCAAATGATTTAAAATATAAATTAAAGAAAAATATAACTTAACAATTTTTGTACAATTCACAAATTAACATAAATAATAACAATTATTTATAATAATTATTTTTAATATAAATACTTTTTCAAATCAAGTTGCTCAACCACTTGAGTGAGTTAATTATAGCTGTATTTTATTTCTAGACTGAAAATGAAATTATGATTTGCCTGCTAATGTAACCTAAAATGAACGTGATATATTATTAATAATCTTACTTCAGAACAATCTAATGAGCCGTTAACAATTTATAAGGGATAATTTATTGAAAAGATAATCTTCAATAATATATATTTTTTTATTTCAGGTTTTAGGCAGGTTGGCTAACCAATGAACTATTTATTGATAGCCTAAATTAGACGTTCGACGTATATCAAGGGTGAATTGAGGCCTAGCATGAGGTTTGATGAACTGCAAAAACCAAAATCTTGTTTCAAAATCTTTGTCTCCAAAAAATTTCATGAGAGTAAAATCCGTATATCAGGAGTCAAAAAAAACATAAAAATCTAATGTAAATTTAAGAAAATATTAATTAAAACGTTTTTTTTCATGAATGTTAGAAATCAATGATTTTTTTTTATGTTTTTAAAAAGGTTTTTCTTAAAGTGATGGTTAGTTTTTACCGCCGCCATGATTATTTTAGTTCGATGCTTTACAGCTTTAAGCTTACATATGTTTTAAACGAAACCTTCGAGTTCATATCCTACATATTCATACCCTGATAAATATTTAATATAAAGGGTTGCTTTTGAGAACACTCCTTCTTGAATGGAAACCTTTCTTAAATAAATAATCTTTTGGTCATGTTAGCGATGCTAGTTTTCATTTAAAATAGGTTGAAAATATAAATCTTATTGGCATTTACTTTGTGGAATATTTGTAATTTTTATTTAGTATATCAAATAATTTTTATATAAACTTTGTTATACATAAAATATGAGTTACTTATTTCTACTATAGTTTAGGGAGGAGAGAGACTTCTCCTCTCTAAAAAATCATTTTAATTCATCTGAATATATTATCTAGACTTGGACTTCGATCGAGCTAAAAGGTTATAACGATCGGGTGAAACGGCTATAGGTGCACATAGGTAAAGAAAGAGAGAGAGAAAGGTATATTATGGGTGCGTTCATGCGCAAACATAATATACACATTATAATCTATCACCTTCCCTCTTCCACCTTTGACACTCTCTTTCCTCTTATCGTTCTTTTTTTTATTTCACTCGCTGTTAATTATTAATAATTATTATACGTGATAATATAAGCTTCTTAATCTTATTATACTGTAACGCTGCGTGGCTGTGGGAGGTAAATAAAACATTTAAAACAATTCGAAATTTTTATTAATTTTCCAAAAAGTCACTGGATGCGAATTAACTCGGAGCACTGTTCTTAAATTTACAGTCACTAAATTTTTATTATATATTTAACACAGTTTTTATTACACTGTTTTTTTAATTAACACTAATACGCTGTTTCTTTTGCTTTAATCACTTTCGAGTAAATTCAGTTTAATTTTGGACTACAAAAACTTCTCTCTTGTCGGTAGGTACTCACCTGATTTTTATCAGTCGAATAAACGAGCTGTGCTTGCTACGGTTTGGAACGGTGCGAATATCGCACTATCAATGACTGATCTCGCGGCACTTGCTTCGCCTTTTACAAACAAAATTTATCAGTATTTTTCAGTGTTTAGAGAATGTCCTAGTCAATTTCAGAGTGTTACATAGTATTATGGAGTCTTCGAGAAATTTTTATAGTGCGTAGTTCCTTCTGGTCCACCATTTCGTTACAATATATAATAATTAGAATTATCACCAGTCGTGAATCACGTACGTAATTGTTTTGTTATAGTTTTTTTTTATTATATTATTGTTCAACTTAGGTATATCCTGTTTTTTGATTTCACAAATATAATTAAATATTGTATCACGAAATAATAAATTGTTGCCTGTAGGTTTACTTCCAATCATGATATTTCGATTACCATGAGAGATTAAAAGAAAAAAAATAATAATTCGTTTAATATTACAAATAATATATTCTCATAGGCACCCATAAAATTATTCGTGAAATCTGATGTTACTTAATTAATCGCTTAAAAATATATATACAATATTTTTAAGAAAAAACAACCTTCTTCAGAATATATAAAACAAAAAGTAATTAACCAAAGCTAGCCTTTGATTAAAGTTCTTAGTACATTAGATGATAAACATTGTTCTACCGTTAAATTACTTTCCAGAGATGTTGTCGGAAAAATTACCATTTATTCCAGAAATAATAAATACTACAAGACTAATAATTTTATGATTAATTTTTCAAAAACATACAGCACTCGTTAAAACTTTAATTATTTATAAAGGTTTATAAATATTTATAAAGCTCTCTGATATTTTAATTTTAAATAATAATTTTGATTTTAAATCGAACTAAACTGTTAAGTATTTAACAATGTCTTCATTTTATGTTCTGAGAACACAACTTCTGGATTTATCCCCGCAGAGATTGTTTATTTAAGATGATTATTTAATTAAGATTACTTACACAAATCTCTCAGAGATGAAGCTATAAATGTGAGAAACGTGTATGAAAGTCTTTTTATACGATGACCCATGGCTTACAACCTGTACGAGCTGGCTTAATTGATCACTCTACACAATGCAATGTTCACCAATTCCATCGAATCCAATTCCAAGAACATCAAATGTCGTTGAAGGGCTGTTCTAGAGATAACTGTAGTCTTTTATCATGAAAAAGTCTACATCGTCTCTTCAAATACACGAAAGACTAATTTGGAACTTAATATACAGGTATATGTTAATGGATATTCTTACGATGGAATTGGTGAACGTTGCATTGTGTAGTGATCACTTAGCCAGCTCTTACAGAATGTAATACTTTGGCCATTGCATAGAAAGACTTCCATACACGTTTCTCATATTTATAGCTTCGTCTCTGTGAGACTTGTAAAATTTATCTTAATTTAATTTTTAACACTTTTAAGCTTCTCACCCATTAAACGAATTCTGTTCGAGTTAATTTATTCATTGTTTTACATTTAATTCATTTTGGCTCCTATTTTTTTTTTCAACTTTTCTTCATCTTTTCTCTTTGAAATGTACAAAATTTTACGAAGACGCCAGAACGCTCTTCCCTAATGTTATTCGTTTCCCTCTTGATGTCTGACCACAAAGTTTCTGGAGGTTTCATCTTGTCATCTCTTGCAAGAATTCATTCCAAATGCTGTTTTCTTTAATTGGAATATTTTTGGCAGCTCCCGTAGGAAAAGGGAGTTTCTTCTATGGCCACGAGATCTGATTACTATAACGAATCACTGTAGTTTGTATTTTATGTGTGATTATCAATAAATTACAACAGTGGAATATAATTTAAAAAAAACGGGCGAGCCATTCAGTAATCGCATATGATATATAACATTTGATATCTCACAGTTAAAAATATCAATTGAGCAACAACAGAAATTAACATCAAAATTTAAAAAAGCCAATACATATATATTTATTAATTAGTAAATACAAGTAAAGAAAATGTATATACATTTATTTATTACTGAATTTTGCCGCAGTACGTCGGTAGGTACCGTATGTCTACATACATACATATTTTGGTCAATTATATGTTTTTATTTATTTTCATAGATAGCGATAGTGTGCCGCCATACATATTGTATGAAAACTTTGAATAAATATTTAAAAATAATCACATAAATTACATTAAATTTGAGAATTTAAATCATTAAGGGCAGTTATTATTTACATTAATGTAAAAAAATTAAGTATTTATTGGATACTTTCGAAGATATAAGATGGAATATATCAAAATTACAACATCCACACGCTTGACACCAACCCCGTAGCATATATACAAAATCAGAAGCGTTGGCTGTTTGCATCTTCGCTGTGATGAAATTGATTTGTTCATAAACGATGATTTTTCCCATCGAGCGTGCTCATTGGTTACATGAAATTGTGCGCGCTTTCCTGGCTTCTTATTTCCTGTTACGCATTTCCTTCTATTTTCACTAAATCACTGCCATAGATTGCAGGAAAGCGAGAAGAAAGGTGTTTCACATAAAAAAATGTAATTTAGGCATGACAAAAATAGAAAGAAGATAAACAAAATTTATAAAGGAAAAATAATTATCAAGCGTCAAGTGAATTATTCCTCAATACGTTTCCCAGGAACATTTTGTATTCCGGGCGAAACGAAAATTAAACTTTATCTCTAAGACTTCGTTTCAATATATATTTGATAAATTGAATAAAGTAATAAAACGATGGAAGATGTCGCACTGAATTCAAATGATTTCGAGGAAGGAATAAAATACCCTCCAAAATACGTCACATTTTTATATTTTTTGAAAAATGTTTGAAAATAAAGGCCATTGTTACGACACACCGGATAAATTTATTTCGATCTACCAAATGCGCTGTCCAAAATACGGAAGTAAAATTTGTGAAAATTTTTACTAACTAATCGTGCAACGTTTTTCGCGATTTCCTCTTTCCATTGCCTTCAATATTCGTCGCAAAGATTTGAAGTTCGTTCTTAATTGTTTATTACTTAATAGTTAAATACTTTTTAAGGCAAGTTAGAGGTGAAATTTAAGTTACGCAAGGAAATGCGCAGGCATCATCTTGCGGAAGTTTTCACACTCGGAAATTATTTAATACATATCTGAATTTAACTTTAATACCGCCATCTGGCAAAGTCCTCTTGATAGTTTTTAATCTCGGTATCAGTAATTTGATAGATACCGCCGCTGCGCTGAATGATGTTCATTTCCTTGTCGTCGTAGAACAGGGATTTGTAATCTGCGGATTTCTCTTTAGTTGTCAGTTCTTACGGCTGGTTCGTTTTGTGCTTCCTCGCGTTCAAATAGTTGAGCAATTCATTTTTTTAGGCGGTTTTGCTGTGAGAAGTGATGCGCTATTTATTTTATGTATGCCAAAAAAATATAATATATATCTTCTAACGGGCGTACATGAGTAGACGCGTCGTGTCCGTAACTCGCTGGAATCAGCTTGGAATTACAAAAACAACACTGAAGATAATGACTAGTCGCTATCAGCGTATGACACGTCAATCAGCGCGGGGCTCAGGTTACACGCATGAGTCGTTATTAATTATTATTATGTCCCGTGATTTTTCACGGACTTACTGCTAGTTTTTTTATATTATTTGTGACGTTAAAAAACAATGAAATATAATACACTCTATATGGTTGAGAATATTTGAACAATAGAGAATATTAAATTAATGGATATTTCATAAATAAACAAGTTTCATGACAAATAAAATAAAAGTCCTCGCCATAAGGCATAATTAATGCAAATACTGTTTACACTAAGCGCGTTTCATCTTTTCGAATGACTGTCAATTATTATAAAACTTCGACTGTTCACTGATACGATTAGATTATTTTCATTTATAGGTTCCACATGTCTTTGATGGGTAAAGGATTTTACCACATTGGTTAATAAAAGATCCTCATTGCAGTAGTACGAAATGAAAATTCCCTCCCTACCAGGAGAATCTTCCTCTGTCTGACAGATAAAAATGTATATTTAATACTAATGCACTGCATGCAGAGGTAGTAACATATGTCCAGCTAAAAAATGAGACAATCTAAAACATGCACATCTTTTCTAGGAAATGTTTGCAGGGACGACATTACATACATTTGCAATGAATCTTACCACGACAAAGAGACTGTTTTATCCTATTTTATTACTCCCTTTATATTAACTCGGCTTGCTTGACAAAAAAACTTTGGATCGATTTTTAACCCTTTCTGCGTGATCCAATCGAGCTGAAACATTGCAAGCAGACTCGTGGCGACAATCAAGAAGATCTATCAAATTTACGTTGAAAAAAATTAATAAATTTTTGGATTTTTTAAATTTTTAATGACAATCCGAGACCGAGTGAGGAATTCCGAAATACGAAGGACTTGTGACGTCGAGGATATTGTCCGCTGGGGAAGATCTAGAAGACGTTACTGGAGAGATCATGTGGAGAGAGCTTGTTCTGGGAGAGTAGGGAGCGTAGCAGCGAACAAGCTGCCGTCTGGTACCAAACTCCCAGGAAGACCGCATAAAAGATGGCGAGATAACTGGACATCTGTGTCCCAGGAACAGGCTCCGAGCAATGACAGGACGCAGTCCTAGATGAAGCAGAAGAAGAAGAAGAAGAAATTTTTAATGGTTTTTGATAACTCACTTTTGTAGCGACGCTCGACCGAAGCCCAACGCGTAGGTTAAGCACCAAACCAGTTTCCACTAGTAAATGAGAAAGAGAGTATAATAAAAATTTGGTTTTTATGGGTTACTTTTTTTTTATTATTACTTATTATTAGATTACTAGATTACTAGATCAGCAAGCTTCTGATTTTTTAATTTTTATTTTGCTTTACTTATTATAAAGATTTATTTTGCCAAAATATTTTATCATCCTAAGAGATTTGTGTACCTAATTTTTTTTTAAATTTTTTATTTCAATTTTATCTTAATATATAAGCAATATATATATACTGTCAAACTGTGACCAAACCCGAAAAAAAAAGTGTCCTTTTTTAATTATAATTTTAATTGCAGTTAACTATGATTTAAGTGTCTTTAAATAACTAAATAGTTTTCTAACCAAAATATAATTGTAACTATTATAACAAACTAATGATTATTTTATTATTTGGCGTTTTAAATTCTTTTAATATAGACCATTTCCGTTCCAAATGACTGCGTTAAAATAGCTTCACATCTGTGAGACTTTCATTAATTTAAATTTGATTTTTTTTATCGAACTTCGTATGACCTCATCAGGAATCGAATCGGCACACCCGGTACGAGAAACCACTCTCGTGCCTACTGGACTACGAAGCTACGGTTTTGGTCGTCGTTACTGCGCGTCTGTTGGACCGTCCACAGTTTCCATTATTCAAGGTATTATTCAACCCCTTGAAGGTAACAATTACGTGAAGCTATCAGCTTATGCGGCAGAGGACGCTCATTGTGAATTAAGTATGTACACGAGCGGATGCGGAGTGCATTCGTCTGTGAATTTCTAATCGTCAGCTGTTGTTTAATTTAGACCAATATTATTTGTAGATTAAATATATAATGGACTTTGTGTTTAACTACTTGCATTTGTTTATTTAACATAACAGTTTCGAAAAGAATAATTTTCTTCGAAGTAATAATTATATAATATATATTTTTTTAAATAAACTCTTTATGTAAGCCATTATTTATCGGGATACAATGAACAGTTTAAATTTAATTAAGATGTACAGACATTAACATAAACAAAAAATATATTTTTTGAATTGGGTTGAATAAAATAACTAATTAAGAACTGTTTTGAAAACTTATTTGGTTGTTGTTCTAGAATATTTCACGCAATGTTTCTTATTTCGCACTTTTTAATGCTTCGATCACTTTCTTACAAGTTCCGTTAAATATTCGCACGTAAAAAAAAATTCTCGACCGCTGGTAGAAACTTATTTTATTTATAATCGCTGGAATATACGCTAGCCACATTGCGCTGCGTTCCGTTGCTAATATCGCGTTGGTTAAACGTCACGAATAACTGACTCCCGTCGCGTGACGCTCTTGTATTTATAGGTAAATTCCTCTGACATTTAACGATAAATGCTTAGGCGTTTCAAGAGATTTCTGGAACCTTTCAGAAATTTCTAGTTACTCGGATTTAAATGGAACACTTGTAAATATTAAAACTTTTATAAAAAACTTAGTCACACAAATTTTAGCTGGATCACTATTAATTAATTCACACTCATTTTTGGCAGCTAAATTAGATTTTCTCAGCGTATAAATATTTTAAATTACGTTCTGTAGACTTCGAATATCGAATATTTAACACGAACATGCCTTATATATAAATAAATGAAATGGAGAAGTACAATATTATGCTTTCTCTGTGGATAATATAAATTAGTAAATGACAGAGATTTATTTATTAACAGTCACATTTACACTAAAAAAACAGTAATTTTAGACCTAGTCTGCCATTTAAGTATATTATAAATTATAATATTACTATTGAAACGGAGAAAATTGTTTCAAATTTAGTGCAAGTGACAAAATATTAACATTTCGATCCTTCGATGACTGATTCGAGTGTTTGTCCGGCTTGCAGATCTTTCTTAAATATTCTAAAACGTCCAAACTGTTTGGAAATGAGTTTAGAACCTCGTGACAATATTTAAAAGATATTAATCGCATATATATAATACTTAAATGACACAAACATAGTGCGTTAACCATATTTAAATAAAAAACGAAGTATTGTGACCGATTTTGAATGATCTTATTTATTTTTATCAAACTGTTAGATTATTATGTACTTTCCTTCCACCAACCTGCGTTCTGTCTCCCATATTTCTCTTCCCATCCTTTTGTTATTCCGGTCTTACAAACCGGACCACTGTCTATTCTCTATGGCTCACCACATTTCCTACGTATCGAAGATAGTACACCATGTCGCTGACCCTTTCTTGACGCTATTGATTGTGCCACAAACAAATTTACATTCGCTTCTAATTTATTCATTACCTGCACGGAGATTTTCCGTACCTGAAGAATATGTAAACTAAAACGCCACTATTAAACAGCTGAATTTAAAATATTATATGTTAAAATATGTTTGTTTTGAGAACACAATTACTGGATTTATCCGCTGAGGGATTATTATTCAATAAAGATAAGTTATACAAGCCTCACAGAGACGAAAAATATCCAAACATCGAATTTTTTAAAGTTATGTACCTATATATGTTCCAAATAGAAATCATACATATATTTTAAGGGGCTATGCCAGTGACATCTACTGTCTCTTCTTATGAAACAGTATAATAGATTTCGTAGCTGGTAAAGATACTTCTATGTGCAGTTCGATGTGAAGCATCGAAGTGTGCATTCAGTATAATGAAGTACTTCATTGTTGTATTCAGTTCAGTGCAAACCTATGTCTCACTATTTTATTACCCTTTGCATGCATCTGGTGGTAGTATTCAATCTATATTCGTTATTTTTGCCTATTTTAGGCTTCACTTCTATACGTCTAACTTATAGTATCTCGGCAGTATTGTGGCAACTATTTTTTTCGTTTAGCTACAAGAGGCTGTCGGGCCCAAATACTGCAGCAAAACACGTCACAAAGGCAGTGAATGGTATCCACCGCTTACCCAGGACCATTCTAAGAGCAAAGCTCCCATATCGGTCCTACTCAGTCGTCTCCAGGTTGACACTTTTTTCAACTAACATACAAGACCGCGCTACCCCGCACAAGTCGTATAAATAGTTGCGAGACGGCGCGGCCTGAAAAAAAAAAACGATTCACTGTCCCAGCCATTGGAAGTTGTCTTTTATTATTTATTTTATTATTTTTTAAAAAGTAACTTAAAAAATATTTTTTAAATTACATACATACATACATACTACCGTAAAATATATTAAAAGAAAATTAAATATGTATACATATTATTATAAAAAAACATAAAATTTGAAAGAAATAAACATGTAAATTATAATGTAATAAAATAAACCGAAAATGAGAAAGAGACCAAATAGAAGTAAACCATAGAGAACAAAAGAAAAACTACAAAGAAACGTAACAAAGTCACTTCAAACTTAGTTAGTCACACTGATATATTGTGACTTCACCAGTAATCAAACTTGGATCCCTCGATATGGGATAACAAGGACCTCCATTGAATGCATTAAAAATGTATAATTTTGGATAAAGGGTAAATTGAAGATTAACTGACAGAAGTGTGGCGCTCTATCTGCTCTGATTTTCTGCCTATCCTCGCAGATAAAGAACTTGATGATAAGTGACTAGTTATTTTCTATCATTCCACGAAAGGTTCTTCTTTACTCAGAATATTTTGTCAGTATCGAAACATTTTATTTGAATTTAATAAAACGATAAAAATTCGGTATAAGGTTGATTATATGAAATATCGTATTTTTTGTCTTCGCAGATAAACGATATGAAATAAATCCATACGTTCACCATAATGGTTGCTGATTTCACATCGCAACCGCTGTGTACTGACTTCTGATTTTTTCAGTATCTATGTAGAATAAAAAGTGAGGTGGTCACTAAACGATTTCGAAGGAGATACGGTAAAAGCTCTCAAACCTTCGATTATCAATTTTCTTCTGCGTGTAGTTTTATGGAATATTCTGCCGTGTATCTCTGACCTCTCTGGCCGATGTTTCGGATCCTATTGCAGGGTCCATCATCGTGATTGCGACGTAATTTACATTGGACAGTGTTAGAAAAATAGTGAAGCGGTAAGAAGAACATAAGGGAGCAATTAAAAACTTCAGCTTAAATTCAGAAATGGTTAAAATAAACATGTCAAAATGGAAGATCATACGTTCGATAATAAAAAGGAAGAAAAATGGATATTTTGGAGAACTTAGAGATTCATAATAATTAAATTAATAATAAAAACATAATTAACATTCAAATACCACACTTAACCTCCCACTCTTATCCATTCAAACCCCGTCCCCTACCCCCGCCACCATTACATATACCCAACCCCCATAAATACTATGTTATTAATGTATTTGAAAATATGTTATTGATAATGAGAGTTACCTCGAAAATGTTCTAACATTTCAATAAAATATATTGTGGAAAAAATAGTGTTTTTCAATTCAATTCAAATTTAACAACAACAACAACAACACATGAATATTTTAATACGAAGAAATTTAAATAAATAAATAAAAAATTAACAAAGTCTTGTCTGTGTTAAAATAACCAGTCTTTTTTTTAGAATTTAGGTGACGTCTTAAAATGTGTAAAATAATATTCACATCAAAACCATAGCAACAAAAATTATCGGTTAAAACCTTACCAAATCAACGTAATGATTTTCTAGAATAGCGTTTCCTCGAATTTTCATGTAATCAAATCCAAGACACACAATGTTTAAGATAGTTTACTGTTCGGAATGAAGTGTTTGCTGGAATTTCAAGAAGAAATATTAGATCCACTTTATTAATGTAACATCAGAACAGGGCTTCCATTTAAGCTACGCGCAGGGGTTGATATTCTTTCACAAACCAATCGGAGAAATACAAGACATTAGTTGTAAAATATAATCAAATTAAAACTGACATTTGGTTCAAAATTTTATGAATTATTCTTTACTTTACATTCTTTCTTTCACTTTTTTACTTTTCTTCCACTTGCAGATCAGTGGAAACCGAATCGGAACATACATGATTGAACAGTCCAAAAAACTCCACGTAGAATAATCTGTCATATTTTTTAAACTAGTCAATCTTGTTATATAATACTAACCTGTCAAAAATGGTACCGGTGACGGTACTTTTATATGTCGGTTCCTAAGGAATAAGTATTTATTTATCTTATTTAAAAAAAAACGTAAAAAAATCTTTGAAAAAAAAATTACTATAAATAAGTTACGGACGTTACACGAAGTTACGGGGACAGACAGACAGACGGACAGACGGATAGACACACAACAAAATTATTATAATTGTAATAATGCTTTGAGTTAAATGAATCATTATCATCGTGAATGAAATAAATGCTGTATATCTATACATACACCAAAATAATCTAGACATTGACAATATGCGGTGGGTGAAAAATAAAACACTCAAAATTTATTATAGTAAAAAATTGATTATTTTATTTGTATATATCTACTTTTATGTGAGTTTTTTTTTCACCGACATGTTTCAGAAATTACCATTCCATCATCAGGGTGCTGTATAACACCACCCTACATTCTACATTCTACACCCTACTTCTTGCATTTTTTCCGTGTATAGATACTTTTTTTAAAGCTTTGTTATTATTATTTTCCCATATTAACAGAAACAGTAATAACCCCCGCATCGGATGAACGTTTACAAAAGAGCAAAATAAATAAAGATTTTGCCTCAATTTAAAAGTTAGCTGGCTTACAATTTTTTAACTATATAGTTTGAAGGTGTTATATTTATTTTATATTTGAATTATAGGCGTGATCGGAAGCCATATCTTAACAAAGACTAAGAAAATTAAATAAATATTATTCAAATTTTAATTTTTGGTTCTGGTACAAAGCAACATTTCGCATGACCCTGTTTTTGGTAACCACTATTTCATTACTTACAGCTAGTGTTGTTCATCAGTCGACAGGATCATTTCAGCTCCCGGAATTATGTTTGAAATGTCTAATGCCTCAAAGTAACAATTGGCACTTGGCACGTAGTACATTTACGTACGTTAGAACTAGCCTTTTCAGATCAAAGCGAATTAATTACCATTCCGAATATCCTAAATTAAATGTGCGCTGATTGAATATTCCATAATATTTGAATATTTTGATAACTATTAATATGCGTGGTAGATCATTTCAGAATATTCTTGAAACACTGATATTTTATTCATTACAAGAACACTTCAATTAAATTAATATTTGGATCATTTGAGAAAATTTCCAAGAGCTACACAAAAAGAGCTTTACATGTTGCGTTTAACAATAGTGATGGTGTTACAGTCTGATTTTACATTTTTAAACAATGAAGTGGAGTGAAGTGATATTTAAAATGGTTTGAAGGGAGTAATCAGAAAACATGCCTAGTGATTTCGTTACTGAATATAAATTTAAAGAATAAGAAATGTAAACAAACCTTTGAATCATTAATGTTTTTCTGCTTTGGAAGTCAACAAAACAATTTATTAAAGCCAATGGAGGTTTAAGCAATGAGAAATAAATTATTATTTTACTTGTACTAGAAATGTGGTAAAAAAGCGTTATTCTTAAAAAATTTACTATACAAAATATGCAATCATACTCCTTATGTTTTCCGTTTTATGATTTTTAAGAACCATCCCTTTTTAACATTATTCTTATCATCAGACCTTACAAAAAACAAAGACCCCACCGAAAAGCGTTAATTATAATGCAATATATTTAGTATTAACTCAAAATATAGTCTTTTTGTTTCATTCAAGTGAAAGTATTAAATTTATAATCGTTTGCTTTCTTTAATCAGTTCTTTTGTTTTCCATTAACGTTTTAATCAAAATGAGAACAAAAGTTTGTTGGAAGAGCAGATCTTGGAATTTTGATACCTTTTCATTATCCTAATGGAAATCGAGCTCGGATCTAACCCTCGTCATTCTTGTGTTTTGCTACGGAATTATATTATTTAATTTGATCACTGTCAGGAATGCTTTTAATAATGGCGCTTCGGGAAAAATCTTATAAATTTTATTTATTGATTTGTAATTTTTTAGATACTTGTATTATGAGAAACACATGAACAAAATATTCAAAAATAAATAAATTTACCGCAGGAAAACACGTTACAGATCCAACGAGTGTGCATATAAGTTTTCATAGGCCTGCAATTAGGTACGTTGTAAACAATTTTTTTAATTAACATAATTATTTTTTTCACATCCAATACTTTGTCCTATTATATAAAAGACTTTATCATTTCTCAAAGACAAGTTGATTAAAGTATTATTTCGATGTATTAAAAACTAAAAACTGAAATATTAAAAAATATATATATCTGCATAGTTAATCGTTTATTTATATTTGTTGTTTATCTGTGATTTTTTTCATTTTGAAACCATAAAAATGTATGTAAACTTCACGTTAATTATTTATTTCCCAATGAACTGTGAGTATTTTTAAAAATCTTTTATCTGAATAAATCATGTTTAATAAAATAAGTAATAATTTAAGTATCATAGATTTCTGAAAGATAGTTCTGAAAATAGAACAATGAGTTGAAATTCTTAAAAATAATAAGAGCAGAATTTTTTACGACTTGAAATTATTTTATAAAAATATATTACAATAAAAATAGAAAAGATACTTGATTACCACTTAAACATGTATAAAAAATATCAAAAATGAATAAGTAGTTTTGTACAAGTTTAGAATAAGTGGCGTCTATAAATATTCCAACCCATGTTTGAGTATTTGAAGAATTACATTAATACTAAAAGTATCCTCGTAATCCATTATAAAGTGTTTTAATAATAAATAATGATTCGTTCAGAAAAGAACTTAATTTAAGTACCAATATATTTTTAAAAGTCTCATAACAGTATTTTACTACTAAGCACATTCTGGTTAAGGGTGAGAGGATAGAGTGCCATTTAATATATTGTTAATACTTTTAGGATTCATTACATATTTTTACAGATTTTCTATATATCTGATATTTTGAATATTTTATATTATTTTACAAAGACGTGCTACTTATCTATAGGAGATAAAATCGACGGTCATAACATAGGTATGCTGTCGAATCTGCAAAAAATCGATTTTTATTCTACTATCTTAAACCATCCGATTTGTTTTATATTTTCTGAAAATTTTAAATAATGAATATTGTCAAATTTATTTCAATAATCATAAATGAGATAACGGAGTTTCATTTTAAATAAAAGCCAATTGTCAATAAAAATGTCTAGATTATTTGTAGAATTTAACAGAGAAATAAAAAATAAAAAAAAGTATTAATGAACGAGTTACAAAGCAGTTCTTTAAGTAGTTATTCCTACCAAATTTTTGTTAAAATAAATTATTTGAACGCGTTAAGTATGTAGGACAACTTAAACCTATTCGCTTTATTAAATAGGGTGAGTCAAGCAAGTTATTTTTCATCATTTCACATCAATTCACATCAAAATATCAAGATTTTATAAAGGTAACACAGATCTTCTATGCATCTTCGATGTGATATAGGAGGGATTTTATGGTAACACTCGCTTTCTGTGTATGAGTTGAATTCTAAATGGGAACGGAAATTTAAAATATTGAGAAATTTGTGTTGGATATTTTCAAGTCGCTCACTGTAATGAAAGACTGTAGTAACAAATAAACTTTAAATGTTTTCAAAAAAGCTTTTACATTACTTTGTAATATAAACAAACTTTACTCCGACTGACGCTCCTTTATTCTAAAAAAAACAGGCCTTAGAATTTTCAGTCCCGGACACCGTGCACGGGGTACACGTGTTTTTTATTTGACGTGAGTAAAGGAAGGTTAAATATAATCTTGCGTAAAATATAGTATGAATGTTAGCTCTAAATTAGTATAATTATATTCTTTCTATTTTACCTCTCAAATTTAGAGAGTATTAGTATCTCTCATCAACCGTTGAAGTAAAACATAAAAAAAACATTAGTAGTAAAATATAAAATTATAATTAATCTAACGTTGAAATAACTTTCATTATTATGAGTAATCTGTACAATTTTGACGCCAGAACATCACCCACCCTACTCGCCAAACCTTGCACCTACAGATTTCCATTTTTCCGAAATTAAGATAACATTTAACATGGAAAAACTTTTATCTCCGATGAACCGGTGAAAAACGCTTTTAAAAAATTCATCGATTTTCGTCCCCAGGATTTCCAAAGCAAAGGCGTCAATGAACTATCAATGAAATGACAAAAGTGCAACGACAACAATGGCCAATACTTCGATTGATGAAATATAAAGTTTACATAAAAATAAAAATTATTTGAATTTTCAATATAAAAAGGGAATTTTAAAGGTAAGGAACTAATAATTAAATAAATATCCATGATGTTGATTTAAAATAAATTGAACTTAATAAGTCACATATGTTTAGTTAAATTTAACTTGTGTGCACCACAAAGTAACTGCCATATCAATGAATAACAAATATCCATATATCTACGAAGTATATAATTTTGTTTATTTTTGGAAAACAGGAATAAAACGTTTTTTTTAATACTTTATATAAATATAGGAATAAAATTTATTAAAAATAAATTCTATACAGTCGTAAAAAAATATATTTTACAAAGAATGAATTATAGGCAGGAAATAATATTTGATAATAATTAAAAAGCGTACTCGGATAATAAATATTGTTTAGTATTTAAAATTAAGTATATTTAGTTTACAAACAAATTGTATAAAATTTTCTTCTTAGACGTAGCTTTTAAAGGTTTGCGCCTTTCTTGAAAATGTATGTATTTGATCTCTGAGGAGTTTAGGTCCCACCGAGTTAGCGTCGGTCCGCATTATTTATCCGCCTCACAGCGACCTGACAGTCTTTCCTTATTACCTTCCTTCCTTTCCCCGCCGTACATCGTCTTTCCCCACATTCATTTAAGTGATCGTACACCCCCTGAATCCCTTCGCCATCATTCTTCTCTCTCCATTTCCAAGTTTTTCCAGTGAATTTAGGGCCACTGCTAAGTCTTCGCTATAGAAAACAAAAATTATTACACGCTTTTGATTATACAAGACAGGGCCGATTTATGGAACTGCTCTCATTTGTCGGATATTACCACACACTCACACAAAATACCATAGTGTGAAGATATTAGAAAAAAATACTTATATACAGACTTCTTCACAATTTTTACTATAAAATTACTGCTTGTGTAAACTGTTTGTCTTCATATCAATAGTTGTGTTTATTAGTGACTTAAACATTACCATTTTTAAAAATATTTTTAACATTTTTCCGATAAATATTGTACCTTCGTAAAATTTTGTAGCTCGTATCGAATATTTTTGAATCAGAAATTGGGCCAGAATTTTTCTGTAAGGTTTATTAGAGACTGCGTAAGAAGTTATTAACTGCCGCTGATGTCGCTTATCCTTTTTTTAAATAGAGATGCGAACACGGAATGCACGTCGAATCAATATTCTTATTGTTTTCAAAATAATCTAAACGCTTGTGCTATGAATAAAGGACTTACTTGCTGGTGATCTGGAATTGGACTCGTAATACAAACCACCAGATAACTAGGTGAGCGTCATGACCACTACACCAACAAGTTTCTCATATCTCCAGCTTCATGGTATGATAACGTTGATGTCAAGACTTTTTTGACTCACAAGTTTGGTAGGAATCTACATGTTAAGTATTGTAGAATAACTGTGTTAAGCCTTGGGTATATATAAGAATATTTTATTTTGAAAAATTAAGTCATGTAAATATTTTTAATGCTTGTTTGATTAGTTAGATAGATATTAATTTTTATTTATTTATCTTCATCTTGATACAATCTGTAGGAAAAAGAGCCGCTCATCTCACTAGGAAGAACCTGTACCGAGATGAGCAGCTGACATAGTGAGAACAAAATAATATAAATATTAAACAAAATACTACAAAACTATAAAATTAATCAATTAACTGAGGATGTAAATATAAAATGTGGATAATAAAAACAGTAGATATTATATAGTATAAAAGCAATAGTGAAAGTTAAAAGAATATATGTAAAGAATATGGATAGTAACAACATGTAGATATTATTGAATACCAAATCAATACTAAAATTAAAATGTCTATAAAAAAATTATACGAATATTCTCGTATATTACATAATGATAAAAAAGTACAGTTGAATAAGCAATAAATTTATTATGACCTGTAAGTTAGTTATTTATTATTTTATATTACTATCAAAATTACATAGTTATGAAGTATCAAGTATATATTGAAAATAAAAAATATTGCATTGAATTTTAATGTGGAAATAGATCAGCATTGTACATCTATCTTACTGTAACTATGTATACATATGATAATTTGACACCATAGTAAAATGGCTTTTAGACGTCATAAACATTATTATGCCAATGCGTCTTTGCAAAAGTTATCCATGCTATAAATTCTTCAGTTTCTTTCTCAGTATTCATCGATTAAATATAAGCATGTTTATTTTTCAGTATTTATCGATTAAATATAAGAGTGGTGCTGTGCTGAAATAATATAATAATCCGGATTACGTAGGATCTCTCAGATATTCTGTGTTAAATGCATATTTATTTTCCTTAATATGTAGATGAGTTGTGTTTGATACTGATGAATAGAATTGAAGCTTGGAACGAAAGTTGACTGAATGCAGTGGAAATGAGATCACGACGTATGTGTTTCAAATTCATTTATGGTGTAAAGAATGAACAAATAAGGAAAAAATGTTAAACTGATCTTGGCATAGTAAACAAAATTAAAGTAGGGTCGTTTATTTGGTTCGGGCGTATGGAGTGAACGAATGAAAAAAGAATGGTAAGAAAGATTGACTTCGCCAGAAAGTGGCATGACCAGATTAACCAGATACTGGAAGATGAACATGTTAGAAGCCTCAACAATATTCGAGCTTGCAGAGTGGCGCGCTATCTTCTAATTCAATATGTTAATAGGTGTATTATTATTTTTTATTTTACCTTGTTTTTCTTAATTAATGATATTTTATAATGTATTACTGTTGATTCCTTTATATACCTTCGTACAAATGTAAAATTTAAATGTTTGAATTACATAAAATATGAATGTGGATAATTTGAAATAAATAAAAAGATAACATAAGATATGGACCCCGGTACTGGTAAATTTTCAAATAAAATACAAAGAATAACTGATAAAATCTTAAAAAATTTGAAAATACAATTCGCTACTGTTTGATTGCTTAATCCTGGAAATATTTCAGTAATGCGCTGTAACCGAACATTCTGGATAGTTTGGTTCGGTAGTCATGAAAATAGACTTGTCGAGCTAGTTCGCAGCTCGCTCTGTTCTATATCCGTTTCCCTGATTTTACAGGATTCGCTGTCATCGGAATTGTCAAACATAGGACATGCCTTGTACTGGAGACTCTTTTAGACACGTCGAATTTTTTCCGTCCTGGAAAATTCCAATATAGAAGGGTTTTTGTGACATTTATTATTATCTTCACATGCCAGTACATGTATAGGTAAGTACCAGTTATAGCGTTTTCAATACAATAATTTGTTGTAGAATTCTGGTACCAACACTGATGGCACTAGCGGTATAGGTGCATTGTTGGACTTTTTTTTCGTGGTATTGGTTTATTTTTTAAAAAAAATATACATTTTAAAATGCTGACGCATTTTATAAGAATCCAATACCATAAGTTCATTCAATTATAATATTTGAATACATTCTCTTGTTCCAGGAGCGTATCTCTGGTGAGAAATAAAAATATCTAAATGTTAACCGTTTTACTTTATTTTTCAAATATCCGTCAAGTGATGGTGATATACGCCTTACGTTGAGACTACATTTCAATATATTTTGAAAATATTGTAGCGAGACTACTGAATGCTGATAATAACCAAGCAACGTCACGCAAAGCAGGGTCAGTCATCCGTAACCGCAATATTATGCACGGAACGCAGAGTCAGTCAGGTATGACCGCATTCTATATCTCGAAAATTCTAAGACATTCCTTGATGCCCTTAAATACTTCAAAGAAAAAGCCTAGAACACTCTACAGACTTCTCGTTGCCTCTAGAATAAACCTTTTAGAGGAATTTACCCAAAAAAGGCGTCAGTAGTTCATTTCGTAACGACAGCAAAAGTGACATCACCGTAGCGTAACAGCGTGATCAGTGATTCGTGACTTATAATACGCGATATTAGTAAGCGAGCAAACGCAGGTGTCTACCAGCATGATACGGGAAAAATACCAAGGCGAATAGTTTCTACATGCGATCATTGAACGTAATTTAGCAAAAATGATCTAAGCAAGAGACAGTGTTAATAAGTGTAAATTAAGGAACAATTTAATAAAACTTTGTGAAATACTCGGGAGAAATTTACCGACTACAAAATAACGAACGGTACTACTCTAATTTAACTCTTGTTCACTTTTTTTGATAATAAATTAAAATAAATTAATTTCCTTTGATTTTCTTTGATAAGAAATTAAACTAAATTAATTTTCAGTGTTCTTTTACCTCCCAGGGCCACGTTCCATGACAACATAATACCAAAAATAATAATTAGAACAAAACGCGTGTAATACCCCTGGACTATTAAGTATGGATTATTAAAACAAAAGAAATATGGGTAGGTATATGAAAGAGTAGAGAGATTATCACGGCATTTTACCCCTGCTGTGCATGACGTCATGTTAAGCATGCATGCATAAAAGTACCACTGTCATACCAAACGAAACAATTGTGCACACATTGTTTATTCATAGAGCCTTAAAATATACAGCAATGTCTCGCTACGGCGTACGTTCTAGCATTTTCTTAGGAAACCTTTGAAACTTCTTTGTCTAGACACTATAGGTACCAAGTATATTTATATATAACAATTACATGTATATAATATAATACACAGGGTGTTACCAAACTTATCCATAATATTTCACAGGTATATTCTTGGTGAAAATATTTGTCAAAAACGTTCAGCAAAAATTTCCTAATATCAATAGTTACGTAGAAAACGACTTCAAATTTTATAATATTTCTGACTTCCGTAAATCTTGGAATAATGAAGTTCTTTATTTGCAAACATGAACATTTTGTTTACTACTATACATGAAAAATAAATGATGAAAACCTTTTTTGTACAGCGTATTTATTTGTTTTTATTATAGCGTTAGAATTTATTTATTCGATATATGTTATTTCAGTAATAATACAATATTGTATGTCCGCAAAAGACCCGGAATGCTCAGATACTACAATTATTGGAGAATGGCCTTGTTAAAGCCTCAATAATGGTTGTGCACGTGTGAGAAGGTTTATGAGTGTAGCCAAAGCTAAAGTGGTATGCCAAGATATAAAAATATGGCATTCTATCCTCTCTGACTAACTCCGCGGATAAACGGCATGATAGTTAGTAAGTTAGTTAGTTTTTAATAAAATAAGTTCAAAACTATTGCTTGATTATTTTCTTCTCGTAATTAAGGCAAGAAACCACCACACGTATAAAAATGATTTATTTATTTATAACTAACTAACTAACTAACTTACCATCACCCCGTTTCCCCGTGGGGGTGGGCAGAGAGGATAGAGAGCCATACTCTTCTGTTCTGACATACAACTTTTGCTTCATCTACATGCATACATCTTCGCATACAAGCTCGACGTTTGTTGAGGCTTCTAATTAATTAATTAATTACATTTTTTATATAATATTTTTTTATATAGTTTATGTTTTGCACCCGATTATATGATCATCGCGACTAATCTGTTCAACGTTTATGCCAAACCTATCAATAAAATTGGTGTTTGGACGTTTGTAAAAATGGTCTAGGTACATAATTAAGTAATTTTAAATAATATGTGCTATCACACTCTTGCATAAAGAATGCTTGATAATTGAATAAAAGAATCATAAATAAAGAATATATACAAAAAACTTTATTAGTTAATCAAACGTTTACCGAAAAGAAGGGTCACGTGGTGAAAAGGACACCTCCTCTTAATGCAAGCATTAAAAACGTCTCATTTTGTCGTAAAAATGTTGGTACTCACATTTCTGGAGTTAGCATTTTTCGACTGCAGCTGCTTACCGCCACGAGGTGTGAAAATCCTCGACAAGTTCGCATGAAAGGGCTCCTTTCAGCGGAGTGCGGCGAAAGATTTTCGGGTCTTTCACTCTCACGAGACCCTCCAGACTCTCCCGGCATCTTTGTTGATTGCTGATGCTATCTCCGAGTCAGAGGTTGCGAACCTTGCTCGTCGCCACCAGCTTTTGTGCCAGGAATGTTTATTCCAGCGGAGATAAAAACGAAAGGAAAAAGAATAAAATGACAGTGCCCTTTGTGTAGCTTTTCTTTATTCAAATTTTAGAACGGGTCATTTAAACGCAAATGTCAAGGACGATGTTTTTTATTACCCCGACACGCCAAGTCTTGAAAAACACGACGTAATATACTGAAATATGATGTCATCGCCGTGACTTGTCCTACATTATTATATTTTATAAGCGAACTATATCAACGGTACTTGCGTGCTTATTTTTTAAAAATATTTAACAAAAAAGAGATAGCGAACACGGAATACGTGTCAGATCAATATTCTTACTATTTTTAAATTTGTTTTGAAATTAAGCTGAATGCTTGTAATATGATAGGATTAACTTTTACCACTACCATCGAACACCTGATCAATATTCGAGCATTACGACCAGTATACCAACAAGCTACTCATTATTGTATTCGTATACATACATATCTTCGATACTATTAAATTGAAGATACAAGTATATCCATTCGGATACGTCTATATCTGCCTGTATCTGTCTGGATACACGCATATCCAATATAGTGAAAAAGAGCAATACGCCTGTGCCTGGACAGATACAGATCCCTTCCAAGATCATGTTTCCTCTACCTACAAAAGCTATGTTTTCTATAATATCTCGAATACATTTCATTATTATTATTATTATTTATTTTTTTACGCTTCAACAGGCCAAGAGGCCCAATAACTGAAGCGAAAGACATCACAAAACACCCAGGCTTGAGTAAATCGCATAGATCAGTTGTGACCTCACTGGGAGTCGAACCCCGAACCCTCGGTGTGAGAAGCCAGTGTCATACCCACCGGGCTACGAGGGCTGCCTAAATTATTAATCCTTGATGACTGCATTAATTTTTTTTTTGGATATCTCTGTTTTGCTTGCATACCCCACAATGATTTATTACAATTTATGACTATAGCCGGTGGATATTTTAGTGAAATAGAGTGTGAATCGGACAGAAAAAATCGTTTTTGATTTCTCAAAAATATGCTAAAATACTCCAGTATGTACTGTAAATGGCGAATTGCAACACAGCCTTTGGAATATCTGAGTAAATAAATTATCACATTCTGTTCTTTCGTGTATTTTGTATTCTTCCATCCAAAAAATCCATTCCAAAAAGAATTCCAAAAGTTGACATGCAGGTAAAATGTTAAGTGTTTTGTAAGACAGTAAAAAAAAATTAAGTGCCTTTGGAGTGAGTCCTCACATGAATGGCGCTATTTAAATTACCCGAATCTAAATAAATTAGCCTATCGCCTATTAATCCATTGAATCTATATTTGTGTTTTTGCACTTATTTTGTCAAGAAACATGATTTTCTAAAAAAATACAATTTACTTTTTATCGTAACATTTGATACCGTTATACTTTTTTTACTTTGAATTTTATAATTCCTTAATTAGGTTTTGTAATTTCAAAATCTGAATTCTCGTTTTAAGTACTGAGATATATTTTTTTTAATAACAAAAAAATTATTAAAATTATTTACCAATCTTAAATATCGAGAAATGTTTCCATAATATTTTTAAAAGATATTCATTCAAGTATAATATTGAATTTACGAGTTCCAAATAGTGTAAATATTTTTATAGAATATTAACTCGATCAAAAATGATTTCAAATCTGCTATAATTGCTTATACGGTAACATAACGAAATATGAATTTCACGTCTGTTTTCCGAATCATTTTCACGTTTTAATGACCTTTATTTACTTTTATCCACTATGGCATTCAAATTTATTTAATTTAAATCATCCTGTTTAATATTTTCATACAAACATCATTTGAAAATTTAGTTTGTAGAAGGAAAATAAATAAAAGGAAATAAAAAATAAATTTGTAAAAAAAATAATATCAGCAAAATACTTACCTCTCGCTTTATAAGACTTAAATAATGACTGAAATAATGAACATGTAATAATGTATGTACAGTATTAACTATTTGAATATTTTAAGATTTTTTTTAGCAATTTGCGTAGGTATCATAATATTTTTGCATTTAAATGAAAACATATATTTTCTGTTACCTTGACAAAAAACATTCATGCTTCAAAAACATTTTTCATTTTTCAAGTTTATTACGTTTTAGATCAAATTAGTTAATCCGTTGTCAATTATCAAATTAAAACTGTTTACTAGATACCTAAACATATTCATATACGTCGTCCTGTACTTATGTCATATTCAAAGTTGCGCTTTTCTTCTAATAATCAACTTTTTTTTTGTCTAAATAAAACAATTAACTTTTAAAAAGGGTGTTCTAGCACTAAATTTATAGAAAGATCTATCAATAAAACAATAATGGGAAGTCGTACAGAGTCGATACACTAATTTTGCGTTTTTGATTGTACTGTGATATTTATTTAACATATGCAATAACTATTTATAATTAATTTAGGGACTACTTTCCTATAAATATATTTTTTATGCCCTGTCCTCAAATGATTAATACTCTGGAAAATACAACATTTTAACCTGAAAGACATGAATACGACAGTTAACCAGTATATAATATAACGTATATACTGCACGTGCTTTCTTAATATAAAGTCTGCGACTTGATTTAAACTGGAACATATCGTTTTTGAAATTAAAATAATCTTTTTAAATCGATAAACAGTATAAAGAAAAAATGTTAATATTTCCATGTTTCGTCCAGCGTTTGACACAATATACCGCGCATTCGCAATGACAGCTAGGTTGACTAGTACCAAAAGGAATGTAGTGAGTTTGTACAATTTTAAAGTACATATAGTATAATATTACCTGGGTGTATTTAATTAAAAACAGTGTGTTTTTAGGTACTTTAAACGATTTCGTTATTTGTTTTTTTAAGCTGGAAATGGAAAAACGTACAATAATTACGTCATTCATATTTTAAGCTTATTTATTCGTTGTTCAATTTCATTTAGATATTAAATTACTAATTCAGTCATAAAGAAATTCTTTTTCGTGACATTTTTAATATTCAAGGTAATTTTGCATTATGAGTAGCCTGTTGATCTTGTGGTTAGGACTCTCGGCTCGTGATCCAAAGGACGCGGGTTCGAACCTCACTCCAACCCCCAAGTCCAAACCAGCAAGTTAGTCCTATTTTCATAACAGAAGCATTTAGCTTAGTTTGAAAATAGTAAGAATATTGATGTGACACGTATTTCGTGTTCACATCTCTATTTAAAAATAACTAGTACATATAATGTTATGTTATTAAATGCTGGTTCTTCAAATTGTTAGGTATGTGAATGTTTTCAATCGCTAAAACTGTAATACTAATTCTTTGAGTAATTAGTAAAGTAAACTAATGAGCAAAAAAAGTATCATTCTTTGAAAAAGTAAAAAATAAGTTGAAAAATAAATTATTAAACTTTAAAATATCTAAATAAACAGATTATATTTTAAAACGTCTTTCTGATATGCTTTTCTTACAAGAAAAATTGATGTTATTACTAATTTCAAGAAACAGTCATGCAAAATTTGAGTATGGATGGGGATCCTTTATACAATTTTTAGTTTGTCTAAAGTCGACTATACATTGGAGAAAGACGACGACAGTATGAAGATGTCTCAAATACGTATGGAAGCTCGAGCTTTTACAGCGCTGAAGACCTATCATAGGTTGACTTAAGTGATTACTTTCCACCCGTGATTGACCCACCCATGAATCGGTGAGCGTTATGTTGTGCAAAATGATCACTTCAGCCAGCCATATATACTTTACTATTTAAATAGCTTCATCTCAACGAGTCACCTAAAATGAACCTTCAGGGGACAAAATCCGGTATGTTCTTAAAAAATTGAACATTCTCAAAAAATATTGAGAATATTCTCAAGTTTTCACGGCCATTCATAACATTCTATGCAGAGTTTTCTGGGCTATTTCTGCATGCATCTGTGAACTCTCTGACTGATATTTGGATCCTATTATTGGGTTGTTTGTTAACTATTGACTTTGACGAGCAATACCTTGTCGAAAGCAGACTGTGTCTGCGTCATGTTCTCGTAGCAAATTCGCAGCGATGACAGGTACCTATCCAGAGTAGGTATCATACAAAGGATGTTCTCCAAAGTGAATTGTCATACAGAAGGGTTGATTGACGCTGGCTTCCTGTATTTCAGGTGTCTCCATCAGTCTCGAAGCGTCATCATTTTTAGAATCACGATTGCTGCATTTCATGAAATGTGTCAAATTGTCTAGCATCGTTGCAGAGTATTGTCGCTTTGTCTAGTCTCCAAGTTATAAATACATTTCATTTTTTTTCAATTGATATGTTTTAATTATTTAATGTACATATCAAAATTTGTAAATTAAATAATTAAAACATTTATATTAAATTTATTTTATTTTATTATTTTATTTATTCAAATTTTTAATTTTTTTTTATTTATTGTTTTTTTTTCAAATAATTTATAAAAACAAGAAACTTATGACATTACATTCTGATATTGACAGTTATTCAACACCCTGACGATGGAAAGGTTTTTCTGAAACATGATGGTGTAATTAATCAAATATAATAAAAAAGTATATATATATACAAATAATATAATCAATATTTTTTACATTTAATATTGTTTTAAAAAATATATTTTCATATGTGTGTTCTGAGAACACAATTACTGGATTTTGCCCAATGAGAAAAAATTATTAATTAAGATAAGATACATTATAGAAACCTCACAGAGACGAAGCCGATCTGAGAAACGTGTGCGGAAGTCTCTTTGTAGGATGGCCCAGGGCCTACAATTTATGTGCTGGCTTAAGTGATCATTATACACAAGGCAACATTCACAAAATCCATCGTAAGAACACCCACTTTAATCATTTATCAGCTGCGAAATTAATGTAAATTATTTCATAAGAAGGAATACAGATGTTTCTAGCTTAGTCTCTTCAAATATAAGAAACATATTTATGTATAATTTTCAAAAAAATTTGATAATGTGCGGATGTTTTTAGGATGGAATTGTTGAACGTTGCATCGTATTGAGTAACAACTGAGCCATCCTATAAAAAATAATGTCATACACGTTTTTCATATAAATAGTTTCGTCTATGTGAAGCTTCTATTTCAATAATAAAAGGAAAAATAGCATATAATTTAAATAAAATCCTATATAAATTAATACTAAATATCTGATACACAAAGAGTCCTCAATAATAAACTAGTGACAAAAACACATGCCCACCTAGTAATTATGTGGTGGGGGATTCGAAACTCGTCTCAGAATTACCAATTGAGTTTTTTCACAACTCAAGCGTTTAGCTAACCATAATTTATATGTGACACGTTTTCCGTGTAAACATTTATATTTAAAAAAAATAAAAAAATTTCTAAATGCATGTATTTACTTTTCTTACATTCCAAAAGTGTGCATTGTTAATACATTGTTAAAATATTACTAGCTCTAACCCGTTAAAAATGACAGTACTTTTACATATCGGTTCCAAAGGAATAATTAATTATTTATTTAAAAAATATTATAAAGAAGCTATTTAATAAAAAAAAGAAAAAAAAGTTAAAAAGAAGAAAAAAGGATAAGAGAAAAAATAAAATAAAATAAACAATAAATAAGTTACGGAAGTTATGACGAACGGACAAATAGATTACGAAATTATTACAATTGGATTACGATTACACCTTTTTAAATTAGTGGGGCATTAAAAATAGCTTTTAATGCCCCACTAGGTGAAATGATCTGGGGCAGTTAATTTACTTTGATTTTTTTCATTGATGTTGATACATACATTCGCTCTCTTTTGCGTACTGTCCAAATTCCTTGTAATATGTCACAATACTATCGAAGGATCGAGAACGGCATATAGCAATCTAGGGTGATCAACAACCTTCGGGAAAAATCTAGAAATGCGTGGAATAACCGGGAAGCGACAAGAACCTTCTCCCTAACATTATGTATAAATATGAGTTATAAATATGAAATGTGGAGTTCAGTTGTCGTGTTTTACATAACAATTCCGTGCAAAGTCGGTTGCGAGCCGCGAAACGACGCTCAGAGTGGCCAGTCGTGAATTTCATAGCAACAGATATCGAGCAAAATACTACATAATTGGTGAAACAAATGCGATAAATATTACCTGACAATGGGATGCTCTGTTGAATTTTGAATACATATTACCCAGAATGTTAAATACATATTTATTTACGAGTGACATATAGCGAAAAGGTGTGTATCAAAGAATAGCGTTAAAATTAATTCGTTCTAAGTTGGATAGTTAATTGATCATCATTAATTAATAAATCGCTAATTAATTTCTAGATTTTAATTTATTACTCCCCAGCCGCAATACGTGTGACTATGTCAAAATTATATATATTTGAATTTATATATAGAAAATACCAGGAAAATGAATAAAAAAAACAATAAGTGCAAGTTCAGACACAGCGGGAACCGCGCGGTTTCAGAATCGCGTGGGATCCGCGGAGGTCTTATTTATGTAGGTATGTATGTAATCGTTCAGACGTAACTGCGTGGTGCCCACCACTCAACCGCTAGAAAATAGGGAGGCGCGCGATTCTATTACTATGGAGCCTTTCCTCAGCATTCAGTTGCGTTGCGGGCACCGTATGTTTCTCACGTCACAACAGGAACACGCGTGAGCTCATTATGAATCAAAGAAAAGACCTGCAATATGGGATCTCAGTGTGAGGATTACTCAAAAACCAAGCTTGGCAGGAGTTGGTGGAGATATTTGTGAATGGTGGACACATTGGAAAATAAGAGTATTTTAGGTAAGTAGGTATTTATTCACCAAAAATGAACTGACTGAATGATATTTTTGTGTCTTGCCATGGAACACGACCGTCGTTCTTGTGAACTATTTAATATAAATTCACTCACTACTACTTTGTAGTAGTGAGCAAATTTATCTCTGATATTCAAAGATGGAGAACGGCACCGGAGCTGTCAATCCGACGTTTATCACTGATGCCATTCACACACACAAATCGATTATTAACCGCGGTTGTCTGAACACATGACACAAATCTGCAGTTTTAAAACGCGCGATTTGCAATCGCACGATTCCCGCGTGTCTGAACAAGCCCTAAAAATAATCTGCTGCCGCTTACAAACTATTTACTTTCACCAGTTCCCCAATAATAATAACTTATTTATAAAGTTTGCCGTTATGGTTTTGACGCTGGCACCAAATACTTTGAAAGTTTTGTATTATTTACATAACATACATCACAATAGATATTTAGCTACCCAGGCTATAGCAATTATAAGCAACTATAGCAAGTTGTTGATATTCCCGACCTATTTCTACAAAAGTTTATGTTATTCTTGAATTGTTCCATCCGCTAAATGAGGTTATTGTGTAATTTATAGAAATTAACTTTGTATACACCACTTTTTTATTGAAAAAAATTCAACATGTTTCAAAGCCAGTGGCTTTTTCATCAGGATAACAAATGTACAAAATTAATTATCCGTAATATATAACTTTTTCATATTTTAATATTTTGATTATCTATACTTCGATTTTTAAATTTAATTCTGTACATTTGTTATCCTGATGACGAAGCGATTGGCTTGTTGAATTTTTTTTTCAGTAAAAAATTGGTGTATAAAGTTAATTTCCATAAATTATAATTATAATGTCACCACAAATTAATTTTGCCGTGTTTGAAGAAGAAGCTGTTATTTTGTATTCATATTTTTGTGTTTACAAGCCTAACATAAATGTTTCAAGGACTTGGAGAGTAAAGACTAATTAAAGAACAGATATTCCCTTTTGATGAAAAATCATGCACTACTTACACGCGCGGAAGAGTATATCCTACGTTCATACACCATGAAGTACTGCTGAAGGAATATGAGTACCGTAGCCTCGAGTCGCGCAGGCAGGTAAGCCTAGTCATGTTGGGGATCAAAATTCAAAGAAATGTAATTGAACAATATTTTTATATGAAAGTATGTTCCAGGAACACAGTTACTGGATTTTGTCCCCCAGAGGGATGATTAATTAAGAATGAACTATAAAAGTCTCAAAAAAACGAAGCCAATTTATATGTGAGAAAGGTGGGTAGAAATCTCATATACGATGGCTCAGGACTTACAACCTGAGTGAGCTGGCTTAAGCAATCACTCTACACAATGCAATGTTCACAAATTTCATCGTAAGAACATCCACACGTTATGTAATTTTGAATGTTCTATAGATATATGTTTGAATCAAGAACCATTCATATATTACTATGGTCTATGCTGAAGATATGTGTTGCGTTTTACTCCCTTCATATTAACTCGTGGCGTCTGCTTGCTTGCCGAATTGCCGACTTGTCGTCAACAAAAACTATGGATCGATTTTTGACACTATTTCCGTGATCCAATCGAGCTGAAACTTGGCAAGTAGACTCGTGGCGATGATCAAAAAGATATTTGAAAGTATAGAAAATATATATTTTTTTTGATATATTTTCGTTAAAAAATAATAATTATAGTATAATTTCGGATTTTTAGAAATTTTATTGTTTTTTTCAAATTGGAATCATTAGAAAAGTTTGATTACGGCGGCCCGATAACGTCGCGGAATATTTTCTAAATATTAATTACTCCGTCGGTATGCAGAATAGGTACTTCACTACGAATGTCGAAAATCTAAATTGACTGACAAATGTTTTTAGAATTTAATCTTCAAGCATGAATTATCTTATCAAAACATCTGACATTTTAGAAATATATTAAATTACCGTAAGTTTAGTGTTATGTTATATGTTTTATTTCGTCTTTAATTGTTGTTATATTTTACAAAGAAAGGGAATATAATAAAAACTTGGTTTTTATGGGTTATTTTTTACTTCCTTTCTTTTAACTCGTGGCGTCTGCTTGCTTGTTTGCTTGGAGAAATAATTTTGGGTCGATTTTTAAACCTTTTACCGTAATCCAATCGAGCTGAAACTTTGCAAGTAGACTCGTAGCAACAATCAATAAGATCTATCAAATTTTCGTTAAAAAAAAATAATCATAGTATAATTTTGGATTTTTAGAAATTTTAATGGTTTTTTCAAATTGGAATAATTACAAAAGTTTGATTCCTTCCAACGGCGGCCTGATAACGTCACGGAATATTTAAATTTTGAATTACTCCGTCGGTAGGTATAATAGGTACTTCACTACGAATTTCGAAAATTTATGACAATTGGTCACAGATGACAGCACACTTCGGTTTTTTTGGGAAGAAATCAAATAATAAAGAGATATTTTCAGCGATTTTTGACATAGATATTTGTCTAGACATGTTTCATTTTCAGTCAATCAATTATTTAATTACATAATGGTAAACTTAATTTACAAAGAAAGGGAGTAAAATAAAAAATTGTTTTTTATGGGTTATTTTTTTTTTCTAATTAACAAGTAACATAAATGATAGCCATATATAAAATTAAATTAATAAATAATATTATTTCAAATACTTATACTTCGAATGTTAAATTCCAGTGTGAGTAGACATGAATTTATCTCGTTCTCCGTCCAAACAACAATAAGTGAACCGACAGATGACCATGAGCTTCGAGTCGACTAGTATATATACACAAAATCTATGGCCCGAATTCAGAGTCAATACTTAGACGATTTAAAGGTTTAAGTACGCCTTAAAAGCATAATTTTAAGTACAAAATAACACTTTTAAGGAGTTTCGCTTATTCTTTAAATGATCTTATTAGTATTAACTGTGAATTGTGTCGATTATATAAAGAAATTGGTCAAAATATTCTGATAGCTGTTTACAGCATTACAGGAAGAATTGTAAGAGTTGGAATTGTAAGAGAATGAAGATGACGCGAATCTGAAAGTAAACTGATATATTTTTCTTCTATTTAAAAAATAATAATAATATGTACTTATAGTTAGACTACACAAATACATATCTTACAATTGTACAGATAAAAATATAATCAAAACTGATGTTGAATTTTTTATAACATTTTTCTCAGATTTGCTTTAGTATCTTCTTTATTCGTAGCCTGATTCAGTGGCAACTGAAGTTTTACGATTTAATAAAGGTTGTGAAGTAATTATCTTATTATTAAATAAATTTATTTAAAGATCCTCATTTTATAGTCTCTGGATGAGACTTAATCAGAAAAATCAAAAATTAATAGTTATTGAGAGGAACAACCTAGAGTATGAAAAAAATATTTTTTCTACCAGCACATCTATTGCTATTAAATCAATAATGAATAATCAATTCCTTCCTTGAGTTTACAATACACATCGCCATCGAATGAATTTATAATTAATACACAATAAATAAATAAATATACTACCAGTCCACACACATTTGTTGCCTTAACACTCATTGTTAGCGCCATAAATTAATTTGTGAACTAGGAAACAGGTATTCCCTCTCTCCCAGTCCCTACCCATTCCCGAAACCAAGCAAGTACTAGAGCCGCTCCACTTTTGAAAATCGAAGCCGCCACAATACGACAAAACAGATGCAATCGCAATAAGAAAAAATATCGGAATAGAAAAAAGTGACCGCATAGTTTTTTTCCGCTGTGAACTACCGCAAATTGAAACAAAGATTTAAATCTTGACGCGAGTGCTTTACATTGAAATTAACGTGAAACACCTCGCCGCTAGAAGTTTGGAGATATAGAAGAGGCAAGAGGAGAAACGCAAAATCGAAGGAAGAAAGGTGAGTGCTTGCCTTGTTCCCAATTACCCATCACAATATCTCCCAACCATATGGTCCTTCCACCGGATATACCCGCTTCCTAGCTTCCCTTGTATCTAGCATAATTACGATCGCATACCAAACGCATACGTTGACATTCCGCTTATATCTATCGTGATCGCTTCAAAAAACAACCGCATACGCCGACTTTGTTCAATTCAAAACATTTCGTTAAAAACACTTATTTATCTTATAACGCTTATAAAATCACTTGGCGTAGTTACTATTATATTAAAAAATATATTCCCATTCGTTATATATTTAACTGCGTGAATAATAAATAAATATACTACCTACAAATTCGTTTGAAAACTTAAAATTGTACACAAATTATTACACGCTCGGAAACACGGAGAGCGCCGAACATTGCCGAAGGCACACGACGCTCGGTAATTTCCGTCGGTTGACGGAAAAACCCGAAGCACGTTTAAAATCAAACGTCGAAGTAATTTGTTGTTTATTTCTATTAGAAACGCGTATTATTAATAAAAATTATAAGATTTAAGATTTTTCAAAACTAAAGCAGGGTTGTCACAACTAATTGCAACTTTCACATTATAAAAATAATATTTTAATTTATTTAAATTTCGATTAATTCTACAGTTTTTAAAAATAATTACAATCAACACATTTCTTCAGTGAATTTTCAAAATGGCTACGCGAAACAAAGATAGTGAAATAAAAAACAAGATACGGATTTTACAAGCTAAAAAACAAAGTTTATTTTCAATGTTGCAGTCCTTATATGACTTAAGTAAACAAGTAGATGAAGAAATAAAACGAGATCTATTTCTCATACGCATACAGTCATTGGAAAATACTAGAAGAGAATACACTGAAGTAACGGACCAGTTAAATATAACGATACTAAGCTGTGATTCTACATATGAACCCGATTTCAAAGATCTCTGCGCGTTCGACGAGTTATATTGTCAGATAAAAGCGATACAAGTAGGGCTTACAAAATTAGAAAATCAAAAACCGCTAATAAATAATTACGAAAAAAATAAATAGCAAGCTTCCGGCATTAGAATTAAAAAGTTTCGATGGTAATCCAAACCAATGGGTTTTATTTTACGAAAATTTTAATTCGCTAATTCATAAGAATCCGCATCTGTCAAACGCGGAAAAGGTACAATACCTTGTCGGAAAACTTACTGGTAAGGCTTCATTGGTATGTGCAGGTGTCCCGCCTATTGCAGCTAATTATGAGATTCTCTGGAAATCGCTAAAAAATAAGTATCAAGATAAACGTACTCTCGCCACGTTATACCTAGAACAAATTTTAAATTTCAGGGGTAGTCAAACTCCCTCGCAAAACGCATTAGACACGTTCTTAGAAAAATTCTATTCCGCATTTTCCGCATTGAAACAACTTCAATTAGATGATCTAGCTGACTTTACGTTTACACATATCGCGTTATCCAAATTGGATAAAGAAACTGTAACACTTTTTGAACAAGCAAAACGCCATGAAAATATACCGACATTTGAGTCATTGATTACCTTTGTGAAGGAACAAAACCGAATATACACGCTTCGTAACGCAGGGTCTTTACAAACTAACACTTCAAATTATAATAAATCTTCTACTTCGCAAGTTAATAAAAATTATAATAAAAGGCAAAATTATTCTGCGCAATCATTCGTTGTCAATAACAGCTTTCCTAAGTGTCCTTTTTGTAAAAACTATAATCCTCATCCACTTTATAAATGCGATAAGTTTCTTCTTTTAAATTCTCATCATAGAAATGATTTCGTGAAAAATAATAATTTATGTTTTAATTGTTTGGGCTTTCATAGTGTGAAAAAATGTAAATCGCAAAATAGATGCGCCATCTGCCAGCGAATGCATCACACTAAACTTCACATAGAGTCTTCGATGGCAAATACACGCTTATCGTCTAATGATAATACGTCGCTTAACCGCGCGCAAACATCATCACCCGCCCCACAATCACAAACGGCAAACGCAGCCGTCGCTTCCAATTTTCCACTCTCTATGCATAGCAATGTAACGTATAACCAGACGCGTCCAAGCTCTTCTAATTCGATTACTCTATTACCTACTGCGGTAATATACGCTTTAAACGATTCCGGCAAAAGATTAAAAATCAGAGCATTGTTAGACAGTGGTTCTACAAGTCATTTTATTACAAAAAAATGTTGTGATCGTCTAAACCTGAATATTTTAAATTCTCCAGCAACAGTCAGAGGCATAGGGAACTCTGAAAAGCCAGTATTTGGCCTCGCTGATTTGACAATCTATTCGCGCTTTGATGCACGCTGCAGATTCAAAATAAACGCACGTGTAATCAGCACAATATCGGATAAAGTTCCAAACGCTTATGTGAACATTCACAAACTACAACATTTGCACGGCCTACCCTTAGCTGACGAAAATTTCCATACGCCCGCGGATATTGATCTTTTAATAGGCAGTGAACTATTTCCTTTCTTGCTGGGAAACCAAAAGGTGATATCATCCGACTCAAATGCAGTCGGGATACAAACCTCGTTTGGCTATGTCATCATGGGAAAAGCAGACTGTGTCGTGCAACCGATTGAACGCGCCCTACACGCAATAGTGGACGAACCTTCTTTAGAAAATTTAACGCAACGCTTTTGGGAATTGGAAAATGTACCGATTAGAAAACATTTAAGTCCTGATGACGCAGCTTGCGAACAAATATTCACCGAAACGTTCACACGCGATGCGACGGGACGTTATACTGTAGCATTACCATTTAAATGCGAACCAACGGAAATTGGTCGTACAGACACAATTGCTAAAATACGCTTTCTTCAATTGGAAAAACGGTTTGATTCTATTCCTGAACTACGCAAGGATTACAATGAAACCATTAAAGATTATATTGACAAGGGTTATATCAATGCAATTGATAACCTCGCACCCGGTCCATGCTATTATATGCCACATCATGCTGTTTATCGCCCGGAAAAATTAACTTCCCGCACGCGAATAGTCGTAAACGCTAGCTGTAAGTCAAGTTCGACTAAATCACTTAATGATCTGCTGTATATTGGGTCAAATCTGCAAGTTAGCATCTTTGAGTTACTAATAAATCTTAGGCTCTTCCCGATTGCGCTCTCAGCAGACATCGAGAAGATGTATTTCCAAGTTAAATTGAAACCAGAACATCACCGATTTCAGCGTATATTATTCAGATTCCATCCTAGTGACCCGATCCAAACTTACGAGTTTAATCGCGTTTGCTTTGGGATTTCGAGTTCGCCATATCTGGCAATGCGCGTCATACGGCAACTAGCAGCAGATGAACGATCTCACTGGCCCACAGCTGCATGGGCAGCCAAAAAACACTTTTACATGGATGACTACATTTCTTCTGTCGATACGGTTGACAACGCTTACCAACTTCATAGCGATCTAGTCCAGTTATTCAAATCTGGTGGTTTCCACCTAGGTAAATGGGTCTCAAACAGTACCGAATTAATGGAAAAAATTCCCGCTGATCTCAAATTGCCGAAGCTCGTTCAATTTGATGAAGAGGCTTATACACAAATCGTAGGTCTCCGATGGAATCCTACCGATGACGCATTCCTATTCAAGATTAACGCCGATGTGTGTCAATCGGATAGATGCACCAAGCGCATAATTCTCTCCACAACTGCTAGACTCTTCGACCCTCTTTCTTTGTTAGGTCCAGTTACCACGTTATTAAAATTATTAGTTCAAGAGTGTTGGAAGCAAAATCTTGAGTGGGACGAAAATGCTCCAGCTTACAATGAAAGTCAGTGGCAACAGTTCAAGTCAGAACTTCATTTACTCGAAAAGTTAAAAATACCCCGTCACGTAGGTATTTCGCAGTCTTACTCAAACGTAGCACTCGTCGGTTTTGCCGATGCGAGTGAGAAGTGTTATGGCGCAGTGCTATACATTCGAGTAAACAACAAAGAAGATGAAGCACAAGTCACATTGTTATGCGCAAAGACTAGAGTTGCTTCACCAAAATGTGTATCTCTTACAAGGTTAGAACTCTGTGCGGCGCTTCTTCTTTCAAATCTAATAGCATGCGTACGAGATATCATTTGCGAACGCGTTCAGTTAAATAAAATCTTGGCATTTACAGACTCCACAGTTACTCTCTCGTGGATATGCGCCGCTCCTTATAAGTTTAAAACATTCGTTGCAAATCGAATCGCTGCCATAAATGAGAACGGTTCGGCTGAACATTGGTTCCACGTGCCAGGTGTTCAAAATCCTGCGGATATAATATCCCGACCTGTTATGCCAAGTCAACTAATTGATAACAATTTTTATTACCACGGTCCCTCATGGCTTACCCGGCCGATGCAAGAGTGGCCTATACAATTCTCTGTTGCTGCTACAAGCTCAAACGAGGAGCTCCCCGAGTCAAAGACCGTGTCACTTCTTGTGCCGTCTAATAGTGACGTGCAAGACAACACTATATACAAATTGGCACATCGAATGTCAAGTTATCTAAAATTCTTTCGCGCTTCGGTATATGTCCTACGCTTTTCAAACATCTTGAAAACACGCGGTTTTATTTCTGCAAACGATTTAGAACTAACAGAGAATTTCATAATTAAATGCATACAACGCCATCATTTCCTGAATATAGACTCTATAGCTTTACGCAAGTTGAACGCATACTTAGATGATGTTAAAATCATTCGTGTTGGTTGTCGACTTAACCAATCACAACTTAGTTCTACACAAAAGCATCCAATCGTTTTGCCTGCAAAAGACCACATTGTTCACTTAATTGCTGATTATTATCATACT
>JADDOH010010731.1:0-22220 GCA_016648135.1 Agrypnia vestita
TTATTTGTAATAGAAATTTGATTATTATTATTAAGAATGTTACTCCATGCGGTTGGAGTCGAATGCTATCGCTTTTTGGAGAAGCAGCTCATCGACAAGGCGCCCTGAAGATGAAGAGTGAGATCTGTTCGAAACGTCGGCAGACGACTGGTCCTGACGACCAGAATTTGACGCGGGTTACCCCCAAAGTAGTT
This sequence comes from Agrypnia vestita, assembly GCA_016648135.1. Classification (NCBI taxonomy): domain Eukaryota; kingdom Metazoa; phylum Arthropoda; class Insecta; order Trichoptera; family Phryganeidae; genus Agrypnia; species Agrypnia vestita. The sequence continues at coordinate 195 of JADDOH010010731.1, forward strand.
AGAACTATATATACTAGAACATATATATAATATAATAACATATATATATCAAGTGGAGTTCCAAAGTGGCGAAACATAGTATTGGGTTAATTAATTCGTGTTAAGGTACTTTGATTAATTAATTAATCATTAATTGATAAATCGCTTATTAATTTCCAGTGTTTTCATTGCTCTCCCAACCCGTGAGAATATCTTTAATAAAATCTATCATCATTTATTGTCTTGTATAATCTTATATTTATCAAGATACATTATAGATATCACCCAGAGACAAAATTATATTTTTTTATGGGAAAGTAGGTATTTAAGTCTTTTTGAGTGTTCATAGGGCTTACGACCTTTCGTATGGCTGGCTTAAGTGATCACTTTACACAATGTAACGTTCACAATTTCCCAACCCATGAGAGAATACAACATCTATCAATTTTTTGATGATGTATATACCAATATTTAAGTTTTACAACCCGCTACACATGTATGTTGAAATTATCACCAGCGCCACTGGCGTCCAAAGTTTTTCGTTCCCCTAATCAAATACAGATTTAAAATATAATTTCGTCTTTATAAGATATCTTTAATATATCTTGATTAATGATGTCCCCCTGACAAACTCTAAATATTCTTTTATTTATCAATTTATATTTACATCTTATATATAGTACCTATATCTTATACATTTATTTACAATATCTAATGTGTTAATTAATTTTATGTAGCATTTGCCCTCGTTTTGGTGTAAAGCTAATCATCTCGGCACAGGTTCAACCTAATGAGGTGGATGGAACATTTCCTTATAAACATCTATTTAAATTCAGGAATAATAATAATGAAAAAATGCATCCTCTTTTTGACTCCACCACCGTACAAATTACGAAAAATTTAAGTACCTCCAATTTGTTGGAAATATTCAATATATTTTTGCCTTTAAGAATGTTGTTCTTTTATATGACTGAATAATTATTTTCATAATTATACGAGAATTGATGACACTTAAATAAATAACCGTGTTAATGAATGGACTAGCGTTAAATTAATTATTTCTGCAATTGAAATCTGCAGCTACGTAAAAATTAAGCTTTAGAATTAAAATTTTCGTCATTAGTGGCGTGAAGAAGTATACTCGACATGAATTTCAAAAATTTTTAAATTATCTTCACCCATTTACGTGTAAATAATTACGTCCGAAGTCAGCAAAAAATATTTTTTTTAAAAATTCATCAAAAATGATCGCACTCAATTTAAAAAGCATTAAAACAGTGGAAGTTGTATAAATTTACGTAAATACAAAGATTTTTTCTTACTTATAACATCTTTTCTCTCGCTTTCCTGCAATTTATGGCAGTGATTTCGTGAAAATGGACGAAAATGCGTAACAGGAAATAAGACTCGCGCAATCTCATTTAAACAATGAGCGCGCACTCCGCGCGCACGATTAAAAGAAAATCATCGTTTATAAACAAATCAATGTCCAGAAAGTGCCATCACAGCGAAGACGCACACTTCCAACAACCAGCTTCTGATTTTGTATACATGCTGCACGGCTGGTGTTAAGCGTGTGAATGTTGTAACTTTGATATATTTTGGCTTATATCGTCGAAACTATCCAATAAATACTTTTTTTTACAATAATGTAAGCAATTACTTCCCTTAATGATTTACATTCTCAAACTTTATGTAATTTATGTGATTATTTTTAAATATTTGTTCAAAGTTTTCATACAATATGTATGGCGGCGCACTACCGCCATCTATGAAAATAAATAAAAACATATAATTGACCAAACACATTACTAAACAAAATGCGTATGTCGATATACGGTACCTACCTAAATCCAATATAAATATATAGGTATTAGCTTTTTTAAATTTTTATTGTAAGACTCGATCGTTTTTTTAATTACAATTATCTCTAAGAGCCTGTGGTGATCTGGGCATAAATTGTGAACGTGCTTCAAAGCTGGTCAAACAATGAGGTTATGTGATTATTTTTAATTATTTATTCAAAGTTTTCATACAATATGTATGGCGGCGCACTACCGCCATCTATAAAAATAAATAAAAACATATAATTGACCAAACACATTTCTAAACAAAATGCGTATGTCTATATACGGTACCTACCTAAATCCAATATAAATATATAGGTTTTAGCTTTTTTATTTGATTGTAAGGCTCGCTCGTATTTTTTAATTATAATAAGCTCTAAGGGCCTGTGGTGATCTGGGCATAAACTGTGAACGTCCCTTAAAGCTGGTCAAACAATCAGGGATCAAGAATGCAGCGGCAGTGAAAAATGGGAAGGGGCTGGTTCGGATCTCGTGCAGCTTTGTATTTAGCTTAACCTTAACTAAATTATAACTGTTACATTTAAATCACATCCTATAAATCTTGCATCCGCAATGAATGAATGAATACACCAACCGTGATTATATATTGTCAGGAGATGGTAATTTAATTTATTTATTAATGGGAAACTATCAGTACATATAAAGAGATTATACATGATTATTGAACAGTATAGAGACATCTTACAAGTTTCCACAGAATTAACATGCCGTGTATTAACATAAAGCAACAATAACTTGAGTTATATAAAAAATAACAAAAAAGTGAAAGTTTTAAGTTATGGACAAACTATGAGAGTCAAAGAATTAGAGGTTAAAGGGAATAGGAAAGGACAAATCTATTTAGTAAAAAGGAGAAGAGATAAGTATAATGAGAAGTGCAAAGAATATATGTATAGCATAAAGATATCTGATCGATACATCTGCATATATATAAACGAAGTCTGTTCACAAGAAAGAAGATGGATTGACAGATTGGTTATTTTCAATCAGTAAAATCAGAAAGAATTGGGTACACTTATAGAAGTTTCTCAAATGATCACGAATCTGGAATCAACTGGGTTGTTTTTGTAGGTACTCACCAGAAATATAAGGTTTATATATATATCATAGGTATATATATATATATGTTTTGCTTGAGGTTTCTGCGAGCATTATTGTATGTAATAAAAGGAACTTCTGGAATTCCTCGCGTTTTCTGTAAATGGTCTCCGTGAGAAGACCAAGGCCGACGTTTCTCTCTCTCTCTCAAAATCTCTAGTTATCCAACCGGTAATACATGAATCACCCAGCACAAGTAGACAAAGTACTTTGCATGACTCAGCACCTATACCTGCCGATAAATTACGAAGATCACAGAGATTAAAAGAAAAAAGTTCTAGAAAATAGTCAAGCGAATTTCGATACCATAGGGGGCGCCAGTATCAGCACAATTTGAGGGCAAATAAATTAAACTTCACAATTCGAATCAGAGATGGCGTTAGTTTCGCTCGCAACTGACACATGAAACATGGCGACGATTTAGTTACACTGAACTGAACTCGAAGTATGACAGCCTTATTGGTGGGGGACTTTCATGTCACCCGCGAACAAGTACGGCTAGTCCGTAACTTTTGAGGCCTTTTTAGCCTTGACAATGACACGTGATACCGTGTCGAAACGTCGGCCTTGGTCTTCTCACGGAGACCATTTGCAGAAAACGCGAGGGATTCCAGAAGTTCCTTTTGTTTGGGGGTAACCCGCGTCAAATTCTGGTCGTCAGGACCAGTCGTCTGCCGACGTTTCGAACAGATCTCACTGTTCCAAATTAATAAATTCTTGATAAATTGACAAATTGAAATTAATAAATTGACCGCCAAATTAATAAATTCTTGTACCTACAAAATAATAATAATAAAAATAAACACCAAGAATACCAAAAATCTTTAGACTCGGATAAAATCATTCACAATCTCACCGATCTAGAATTAAATAATGATACAATTTCGGTTTTAAGCAAAGGTTTCAATTTTGGCGTGGTTCCTCCAAAAATTCCGAAAGAAGACATTGTTACGGGAATTGAAGCGGCGGTATGCAAACTTACAAATAACACAGCCGAAACCATACGGCAAGAAACTTGCCATATACTTAGAAAATCGCTTTCGCCAAAAAGGAACATATCTCTCAACGAAATACGAGCTCTTAAAAAACTTCGCGCGAATAAAGATATAATCATTCTTCCTGCTGACAAGGGAAATTCAACAGTTATCATGAAGAGCGAAGATTATCACCTCAAAATTACTAATTTACTTAATGATCCCGCATATAAACTGCATAATAATAATCCAATAACCTATTTAGAGAAAACAACTAAAGCTAAAATAATGTCATCCAAATTAGACCTAGAGTTGAAAAAGTCATTAATACCTAGAGAAAAGTCGTCACGGTTTCCAAAATTATATGGTGTACCAAAGATACACAAAGCGGATATTCCTCTCAGACCCATAGTCAGTTCAATCGGTTCGCCCCTCCAAATGTTATCAAAATATCTTGCCAACTATTTACAACCAAATGTAGAATCAGCGGAATCTTTTGTCAAAAATTCAGAACATTTTACCGAAATAATTGCGAATCAAAAATTAGAAAAGGATGACATCCTTGTCAGCTTTGACGTAATATCCCTCTTTACCAATATACCCACGGACGAAGCCCTCCAAGCAATAAAAGAAATGATCGATCCTCCAGACGACATTATAAAATTAATAGAACATTGCCTCAATAACACCTTTTTTACGTATAATAATAAAATGTATAAACAAGTCAAAGGAGCACCAATGGGCCTATCTTTATCACCGCCAGTCGCTAACTTATTCATGACTAAATTAGAAAAAGAAGCTATAAAAAGGGCACGACTAAAACCGAAACTTTGGATCAGATACGTGGACGACACTTTCGTTATATGGCCACACGGGTTGGAAGAACTACATAAATTCCTTAATTTTTTGAACGAAATCCATAATAACATCAAGTTCACAATGGAAATAGAAAACAATAATGAAATTCCTTTTCTCGATGTTCTAATAATTAAGAAAGACGACGGCACTCTCGGTCATACAGTTTACAGAAAATCAACCCATACCAACAGATATCTCCACGCATCGTCAAATCATCATCCAGCACAAATCGCCTCAGTAGCAAATACCTTGATCACGCGGTCAATAAGGATAGCCGACTCTGATAATATTAAAAACGAATTGAAACATCTTAAAAATGCGCTTCAGTGTAACGGTTTCTCGAATTCCACGATAAATAACGCAATTAAAAGACATTCAAGTAAAAATAATAATAATAAAAATAAATTAATAGAAGCAAAACCACTAGCTACCGCATTCCTACCGTACGTAAAGGGAACTACAGATAAAATAAGTCGATTATTAAATAAATATAATATCCGCACTGTTTTTAGAACATATAATAAAATTTCATCACTTTTAAGAAGTCCGAAGGATAAAATACCTCTAGAATCGCACGGGGTATACGAAATACCATGCGATGACTGTAACAAAACCTACATAATAAGGTCAAACCGAAGAATCTCGGCACGCGTCTCTGAACATCGCGTAGATCTAAAAAATCGGAAACTAACTTCTTCCCTTGTCCACCACTCTCTAACGGAGAATCATAAAATAGACTTCGACAACTCAAAAGTAGTTGCCAGCCTCAATAATGAAACATTTAGAATCTACAGAGAGGCAATTGAAATAAATAAAAGAAGTAATAATATAATGAACAACAGAGACGACAGCATTCGACTTCCGACCGCATGGAGTAACATTCTTAATAATAATAATCAAATTTCTAATACAAATAATATTAATAATAATAAACCAGAAATCACGATGAAAACACCGAAGCAATTAGAAAATCCAACCTTTTCAACATTGTATAATGACGATAGTAAAGTAAATATACGGATCACTAGAAGCCGAACAAAAATCATTAACGGCGTCGCTGGAGAAACCACTCCTCCACAAACACCTGACGCATAATTTTTCAAACTTTCACTTGACGGTGAGCTCCGGACCCAAACGGTTGTACGCTTTTTGGAGAAGCAGCTCATCGACAAGGCGCCCTGAAGATGAACAGTGAGATCTGTTCGAAACGTCGGCAGACGACTGGTCCTGACGACCAGAATTTGACGCGGGTTACCCCCAAAGTAGTTAGAACTAACATAGATACCCGTGAAAGCCGGGATAACACAATAGATATAGAGATATATATATAGATAGAGGATAGAGTGAGAGAGAGATATATATATAATATTTATGTATTATTTTTAATTACTATCTCATCACTGCATTCATATTCGCACATACAGATGAAATTTACCTTATTCTGAGGTCTGTTGTCAGTTGTAATTAAAAAAAGAAAATTGATCAAATTCACATTTTATTGGTGAAACTGCGATTATTTTGATAAAAATCTTTAAACATTAAAAAAATGTTTAATACAAAAAAAATATTATTTCCAGAACATCTTATTTTCAGATAACAGAATCCACTAATAATAATTTTGATTTCCATCCATCTGTCCGTCCGTAACTTCCTATCCAATAGCTGATCTCATTCCGTTTTTAAAATTAGAATGATTTCAAAAATGTTATTAAATTACATTTAAACATTTTTTTAATAATTATATTTTTTTAATATTTCAGCTCAATGAAAATTTAAACAAATATGTTTAACCACTATGTATCCATTACTCAAAATAAATAATTCTCAATGAAAAAATATCCGTCGCTAACGCTTCCAGATGACACAAATAATTATGAGATGTATAAAATGAGTTAAAAAAGTATAATCTCTACGTAACAATATCCCTCACTAATGCTATCAGGTGGCTCAAATGAGGTGTTATGTAGTGAATAGGTATGAGGAGAAGCAAATATGTATAAAATAATTCTCTATTTAATAATATCAATTAGTAAAGTTTTCAAGAGGCTACGCTATTCTACATAGTGCTGTTCTCAAAGCCTTAACTTACGGTTGAAATATATATAAAAACGTACGCTATTTTTAACGGGTAGCTAGTAAGATTATAAAATCAAAATAATTTGGATTAATAAATCAAAACATACTGAGATGTGTCACAAACTGTAATAAATTATTCAAATAATTAATTATGTACTTTGTTAGACATAATTTATTGTATAGTTAATCTGTTTCAGGAAGGCTTGTCTGACCGTTCTCCAACCGCGTTGTATTATTTATGTATTTGTTTAACAAATGAGTTCTGTAAGAGTGATATTTCTACAAACATCTAGCGGTCAGTGTAACGATATTGGCCTATTCAAATAGACATTGCTGAAAAATTATACGAAAATATCTATCTGCTAAAGTTTATAATAAAGAGAAGCTTCACAACCCGTTAAATACTCTATAATGAAATATTTGCCGGATAAGTAGGTGCGGGCGAGCTTTATTATTTCTGCACGCGGGCGTGTAAAGCAGGCTTTATGTTATTTTGTTTAACGAGATAGACCAATCACAGACGCGGGCGTTCGCCGTGAATCTGACCAATGAGAATGGTTCTGGGAGTTAGACTTGACTTTTACACGCAAGTTGGAATCAAAGATGGCGGGAGATAGGGACTATATTTTTAGGCGTTACAAATTAGAAAGCGGCACTTGAGTTTTCAGCTGGAAGGTCGGCCGAGGCTTTGTCGAGGAGAGTCCGAAGTAAGGAAGTTAATTTAACTGGACCGAGGAAAAAGCCGGAGGTTGATAATAATTCAAAGGAGAATTGGAACAGTGAACAGATAAGCATTTCCAATATTATTTATTTCTATTGCCTTTTATGTGTATTATATTTGGAACCTTATATTACTATGCGCTCATCAGATTTAATAGTTCATAGTTTTGCGTGATAATCCAGCGGGCGTTCTTTCCTAATACTTGTGTAACTTTCAAATATGCGGAGGAATTTTGTGTTGTCTGTGCTGGCTATTGAATGCACGGATTTCTATATGATTTGTATTGTTTTGGAAATGATTGGGATCGGAGTATTTATGGGGTTTTGATATCACGATTGTCAGTGTGATATAAATTCAAATCGTACGAGGAATTTCCTACAAATAGTATATTTTAAAAATGCATCTGGATTTTATATTTATTTTATTAAAACATGAATGTGTGGTTTATTTGAACTCGTTACATGTTTGTATTGCGTGTCATTAGGCAATCGTTTTAAACATGATTTGTTCCTATCAAGTTCTTATAAAGACGTGTTTCGAATTGTATATATTCCTTAATTGCGATAGTTATTCATATGACATTGTTTTTATTCATTCAATATTAGATATTTGAAATGTTTTTTACAACATATTCCATTATTGTGGGTCGTTTGCGGTTAGATCAGATCAACCTTCGGTCTTCCGTAGCCGTGATAGTTTTTCATATGACATTGTTTTATTCATTCAATATTAGATATTTGAAATGTTTTCTAGAACATTTTTCACTATTGTGGGCAGTTCGCGGTGTGTTCAGGGGTGGTTAACCTTCGGCCTTCCGTAATCGCGATAGTTATTCATATGGCATTGTTTTATTCATTCAATATTAGATATTTGAAATGTTTTCTACAACATTTTCCATTATTGTGGGCAGTTCGCGGTTTGTTCAGGGGTAGTTAACCTTCGGTCTTCCGTGATCACGTTATTCACTTATATGACAGATTGTTTTGTTTTGTTCGTTTAATATAAGTAATATCATATATTTTTATGAGTTACCGTAATTATCTATCTATATGATTTTATTATTGAGAGTGATGCAACGAATACTACTTTCATGAATACGAATATCAGGCCTACTATTCGGTGAATACGAATGCGAATATTTCCACAAAGGTGGGGGGGAGAACGCAAGCATACTTGTAATTGTATTGTTTATGTCTGCTTGTGATATCACTATACGGCGTAGATGAACTAGTTTGAAAGGGCTTATGTTCTGCATGTGCTTGGCGTAGAGGGAATAGTCTTCTTGTTTCTAGGATCCTATACAGGTTTACAGGTGCTGATATTGAAATATATATACAAGAAAAACACTATTTTGGGAACCATTAACTGGATGGCAGATATTGAAGCACACATACACACAAGGAGGACGTTATGTTAAATACATGACTGGAAAGTTGTTATTGGAAAACACAGGCGTCCAGTCGGCGGGACGCAAGCATACTTGTAATTATATTGTTTATGTCTGCATGTGATATCACTGTACGGCGTAGATGAACTAGTTTGAAGGGGTTTATGTCCTGTATGTGCTCGGCGTAGAGGGAATAGTTTTCTTGTTTCTAGGATCTAATACAGTTTTACAGGTGCTGATATTGAAATATATATATATATACAAGGAAAACACTATTTTGGGAATCACTAACTGGATGACAGATATTGCAGCACACATACACACAAGGAGGACGTTATGTTAAATACATGACTGGAAAGTTGTTATTGGAAAACACAGGCGCTACTAGAGGATATGGACAGTTTACAGAGAACTTCAACTTCTGTTGGGACCTTTTACTATTACTATTCTTTCGCCTTTTTTCTTAACCGTGGATGAACTAGATTGAGGGGGTTTATGTTCTGCATGTGCTCGGCGTAGAGGGAATAGTTTTCTTGTTTCTAGGATCTAATACAGTTTTACAGGCGCTGATATTAAATTATATATACAAGGGAAGTGAAGTGAAATATATATACAGGCGCTGGTAATTGCTCAATTTTGGAGAGGACCCGTTATATTACTTCGGATCAGGATGCCATCTCAGAAGCAGACTAACTACAGAAATAAGATAAGAACCATTAATATTATTTATTCTTTATTTTCTTATGTGTATCAAATGGAATGTTCGTGCTATATAATTTGTCATTGTCACATGGTCACTATTCATTTCATTACGTGGGTTCAGAGCCGACGGTAACGGACGCGGAAACAAATTAGTACTGATGTCGGGACGTAACGTCGGGATTATATCTTAATTATCTTTAGGATAGAATCGAGGTCATTGTACGTGCATTCTGCATTTCAAACGTCTTACTAACATATATAAATAAATATTATTGCGTTTTACAAATTGAATATGATCGCGGGAAATAGGCATTTCGCCCGGTTGTGCAATATTAACTTCCAACGTAGCATAATGAGATCTTATTACCGGCGCTAGACTCTTAAGGTTAGGCACGCGGGGATTATAAATGGGATAATGAACGAGAACCGAATGGGGAAGTTCATCTCTTCATGGTCGGGAGGCGAGGAGTCGTACGTCTTTCACGCCCCGTGATCTTGGGAGGCTGAATTTCGATTGTGGAAAAAGATGAAGTTGGATCTACTCGCGTGGCAAGACAGGGTCGAATGTCGGAGCGCGCGTTCTCGGCTATGGAGTCTGATTAGATTGGAGAGACACCTTAGGTCAGGGACTAGGTAGGGCCATCTTAACTGTATCTACCCGGTTAAGACTGGGTTTTAAAGCCAAGAATTACAGGATGGTCTGAAGGTCTTGATGCGGTGACCCCTCTAACATCTAAGGGGAAGAACCTCTCACGTCTTTTCGGGCCCCTTGGTGCGACGAGCTCGGGCTCTGGTTATGAATGTATGTGAATGTAATAACTCCGTACTCAAGGACGAGATAGGACGTGCCTCGTGAACGAGAAATTATAAGATGCAGGTAGCAGTTCGACAATCAATACTGTGCTCGGGACCGCTTTAATGAACGAGATCTGTTAGCAGTTTAACAATCAACTTTTATGATCGGGACCGCATTCAGGAGCGCGATGGCATTACTAACACCATCATACTCATCATTCATCACCTTTTCTAACTTGCTGTATACAGAGACCTTCGGGGTTCTCCTTTCCCGGCCAGCGAGAAACATATCAGGAATTACACAATCAACTGTAGTAATCATGCTGTTTTACCATCATTTAATATCTCTAGTCAATAAGACTACACCGTGGGATCAATCACATCAACTATAAATGGCGATGCTAACATGGCTCTGACTGACGCGCTCAAGGACGAGTCTTTTCCAGTCACCCAGTTAGTTCATTCAGCCTTTAACCAGCAGTAAACATCATAATACTCCGGCTTATGTAGCCGCAACGTGGGATCCTCACCATTATACACCAGTCAATTTGACTGCCCCGCGGGATAGTATACAAACCTTAATATCAGACGCGGGATTTCTTCCTGATATGTTTGTCGCCGGGAAGCGAGGACTTCGTGGGATTCCAGCAGGAGCAATAGAGTCTCGGCTTGATCTTGGTCTGCAGCTTAGTGTGGGAGGTTATGTCTAAACAGGAGTTAACCACCGGATGCGGCGATGCTCTGGGGCCGCATCCCCCTCCCCCCTACAGGGGGGGGGGGCATCTAGAATCCACGTTTGAACAGAAGTGGTTAGACACTTCTTAAATTTCACTTACAAATCTGTATCTTCCATTCCCTTAGAATCTCGGGCTGCGATAATGTCAGACAAAGCTTGCCCTGAGCCTCTGTTGCGCCTAGTTGTTATGAATATATGTTTACTCTTTCCACTATGTACTATGAACAGATTGAGCAGATCGGACAACGTGGGATGCGCTATTGGTAGGTTTCTTACTTGTGTTTTGAATATAACGTATGCTATTATATCTTGTAAATCTGTCATAAATGGGTGCCGCATGTGGTTGTGCTGACACTGTTCTAAGCTGCTATTATGAGATGTTGATAATCAATGCGGGCGGAATCTTTAGCGTATGCCGTTAACTTGGCAACGATTGTATTGTTTTATATTACAGTATTTTAACCCCGGTGGTATTATAGTTATGGCGGTACTATGTAAGGAAGTTTTGCTACTAGCGTTTATTCCTCAGCTACGCCGCATATAGTTGGCTTTTAGGCCGACTCCGGACGTGGACGATATCGGCTATCTCTCATACAGGCGAAACTGTAGAATTCTAGAGCGGTTTCTAGAAGGACGAGTACGGATTAGTTACGTGCGTTTGTTATTTCCATAGTTAGGTAAGAATTCGATCTATATTAGTCTAGTCGCGTTAATAAGAATACGAATCTCACCACATATCAAAAGAATTTTGGATAGCTACGGACACAACGGAGGGGGAATTTTCCTAACCACTAGATAGATCACGACTGGCCAATTTTGAAAATATAAATTCTTAACAAAAAAAAAATATTAGCTTTCATGTAAATATACTTCCGAAGTTCTAAGTTCGACTTAAGTTTTTATCTAGTAGCTTAAAGCATAAAGTGTGTGCTTAAAAGTCACAAAAGTTGTAATAAAGCTCGATGCGGTAGCTTAAAGTCTCAAGCTTTGGGCTTTTTGTAAAACTTATATTATTAAACTTTATAGTTAGGTATTTAGTTTAGGTGTACAGGTAGGTACGTTACAGTCAGTACCCGGCGTTGCCCGGAATTCGAATTCAGTTTGCACGATTTAAAATAGGTAGTAAGGATGGGGGAGTGTGATTGTTCTGCGCTTAAATATCTAATTACCAGGATGGTTTTTTCAAAATGCAAGCTTGTTTTTATTTCTTAGTTGAAAGCGTAATATATTGATCGAATTCCAACGAATAAATGATGAAATGAATTTGAAAAAATCTTTGATGTCTGGTGTAATTGCGGCGTGGAAAAGGGAGCAAATTTCCTGCGATAATATTTATGTCTCTTTTACGAAACGTAAAGCAAAAGGAAAGTCACATTACCAGAATCCTTTGACAATATCACAACACGAAGGATCGAGAATATCTAGAGTTATCTACAATATTTGGGAAATGCCTGGAACAACCTAAAAGCTACCGATAGTGGTGAAATAAATAATTTAAAAAATAGCATTAATTTTTATTCGTGTTAAGTGACTTTATCCATTTAATAGTTAATAAATTACTAAGAAATTAATTTACAGAGTATAACAAAGTTAAAATAAAATGTCATTTTAAATTAACATAAATATTCTTTGTTTACACCATTTTTTGTAATTTGTTGAAAATTCCAACATTTTTCTGGGCCAATGGTTCTAATCTATTTTGTTAATTTTATTTACTTTTATTTTTTTAATTAAAAATTGAAACTTAAATGACTTATTGATGAATAAGGTTACTTTTATTTTAATGTTGTTAAAATTTATTTTTAAATATATACCTATACACATCATATCTTAGTCATTCTATGTCCAAATTTGTTGTGATACTTTGTATCGTACAAATAAATGAATGAATAATAAACTTCAAATATTGAAAAGCAGCCGATGCAATCAATACCAGATTTCAACTCATGTGTTATGCGAATCAATTGTATCCCTGCAAGTGCATTATCATGTTTTTAAAGTACGAACTTGATACGAACTTCTATTCATACCCTAACTTCTTATATCTCCCGTCCATCCCAACATTGCGCTCCCAGCATCCAAAAATACATCACAAGGAGAACGAACAAACAATGCTTACATGTATAGCTTAAATTTAATCTATTTTTGATGTTTATAGCGTTAACTTTGGTTGGACATAATACTCAAACTTAATATTACTTTAAATATAAACTGTCTAAATTTTTAACAAAGTTAACGCCATATATATCAAACATATTTAAGAGACGAGTACGGCTGGTAAAGCAAAGATCTACAAGAGGATATCCATAAAATATTAAAATTATATCTTAAAAATAAATATATATAAATATATATATATATAATATATATTATCAAGGGTAGACAAACAAACGGGAGCTAATGACTATTTTGAATATTACGATATCTTTATTTGTTAATCCAAAACACATATGGAAATCGTTTTATTATAAAAGAAATATTGACAAAATCAGATTGAAAACACATTATTTTGCTGTCCTGCAAAGTTTGAAATAATCACTAATACCCCTTTGGCTTTCTACCCTCGATAATATCATTATAGTTAGATTTGTTAGTTTTATTAAATAATAATAATCAAGAATTGTCGAATAATTTATTCTCAGACGTACATAATGGTCAGGTTATGTGTGCAAATGTTTTTTTTAAACAGAAATAGTACTTGATTTCACAGAGAATAGCATTAAAACAAGAAAAATGACATTTGGATTTTCCCATGTACAGTAGTAATACGACCGAAACATAATTTATGTATAAATTATTGTATTAATCATTATGTAATTTATAAATTTATTTCTTATATTAATATTACTTACTGATAATGATAATGTATTACTGTAATAACACATATTATATTTAATATTTCAACCACATATATCTGAACTTTATATTCGACTATCAAGGCTCTTGTCGACCAAAGAGGTCGGGCACAAATTGAGAATTAACCGAGAATACTCTATGCAAAAGTATCTAAGCGATCATGATGAATCTTGATCTGTCTTGATGAATCTTTAATTATTAATAAAAAAAATTCAAAAAATCCTACATCTTCAAGAATGTAAAAAAAGAATATACTTTTCGAAAACTCATTATTCAAGCTTTTTTTTTAAAATAGAGATGCGAACACGGAATTCGTGTCACATCAATATTCTTACTATTTTCAAATTAAGCTAAACGCTTGTGCTATGAAAATAGGACTAACTTGCTTGTCTGGAGTGAGATTCGAACCTGCGACCTTTGGATCACGAGGCGAGAGTCCTAACCACAAGACCAACAAGCTTTACAGCGCAAAATAAGCATATTTTATTTGAATTTTTATTTTTTGTCATTCTTAGAAATTGTAGAATTTTCCTTCATTCTTAACAATACCAATTCCATTACATATTTTTATCAAAATTTTTAAACGAAATTAAGAAAAATTTTGAAATAGTCACTTGAAAATCTACGCGTATCTAGAAATTCTGATTCATTGGTTTGTATCGCCCTGATTATAATGATAATATGGAAAATTTTCCACATATAGGTAGGTATTTTATCGATGGTTAGAATCCACACTGAAATTGCCAGTTAAATATACTGTCGCTTGGTCACGCTTGGTGTTCGCGTTCACGCAAGCTTCTATGATTCGAATTCTGCCACAACAGTGCAAATACTAAGTGCGCAGTTGTCTCGTATTATACAGAATATTCCAACACAAGAAATGGACCACATAAATAACTCTGCAACTGTATTTTGCCGACTTTTTACTATCCAGGAAGCAGTGACGTGCCTAGAATGGGTAAAAGGGCACACAATGCTATACACGTTTCCAACACAAGGGGATGATTGATTATCCCCTTTGTGAGATGCAAATGATGTAGAATAAAATATTATTATTATTTTACCAAAACTATCCCCACAAAGCATCTAACTAAACGATTGTCTCCTGGTTTATTATAACAGATGAACTTACAATTAATTATTGTATATTAAAACTTACTTCAAGAATACAATTTTAAAACATACTAAAGCGAACATCTTATATACCCAGGTAAAATAAAAATATTTATACAAACTATATTTAAATACAAAAACAATACATTTTCTCATTATC
Source organism: Agrypnia vestita (assembly GCA_016648135.1). Classification (NCBI taxonomy): domain Eukaryota; kingdom Metazoa; phylum Arthropoda; class Insecta; order Trichoptera; family Phryganeidae; genus Agrypnia; species Agrypnia vestita. The sequence goes on from JADDOH010010731.1 coordinate 15,518, forward strand.
AAACAAGTAAATCAATAGTTACAAAATAAAATTCAAGTGTTAAGGGGTTACAACTCGAGATGACATCTTGAGGCATCAAAAAAACCATCGCAATATGGTAGAATCAGAAGGAATTACACTTTCTTCTTAAATGGGTTACATGCATCTTGAATCGACTGGGCTATTATAAAGCGTAGAACGTTCTCGATGCATCACGAAGTCAACATTTTTGTATAAAAGGGCAAGCGCGCACGGAGAGCGAGTTTATTGCTTGGAAAAGTGCGACATAAAAGTCTACAGACGAAGCAGTGTGTTAAATGGAGCTAATTTACCTAGCGATGGAAATACAAATTATGAAGGGCAAGATAGAAAGAGGCCGAGGAGTAGGGAGACGACAGATGTCATGGCTCTACAACATTCGCTAGTGGACTGGCATCAGAGACGTCGGCGAGCTATTCCGGACTGCGGCAGACAGGGATGCCTTTTACATCGTGATCGCCGACGTCAGGGGGACGTGAGACGGCACAAGGAAAAGATGAAATAAAAAATGCAGCAAGATTCTAGAATGAAATAAGTGAATAAGTGTGTGAAATGTTCTAGAAATATTTAGCCACAATAGTGATAATACACACAAATTCAATTTTTTTGACGTAACTATTTTTCATACACAAATTATTTTTGTGTAGGTGTATGTTACAGTGAATCTGTATTTTCACTGGCGTTTTAGTGAAATTATATTAAAAGTCTTTCTTATAATATCTAAGCAGATTTTTAACATTAGAAATTAATACAAATTAGTGAAAAATATTTAAACTGTATTTTTTTCCGAACTGTCATTAAAATTAAATTTTAAAGATCATGACAGATGCCTGTTTAAGATATATAGCAATAACTTAAATCTTAAATAATAATTTAAGATTTAAGTTATTGCGTGAAAAAGCTTCTTGCTGCATTATTCATTTCTTCTGTGCATATCAACAATATATATATATATTACGTACAAACCTAATCTAGCCTAACCAAACTAATCAAATCTAACCTTATCTAATCTAACCTAAGTTTACCTAACTTAACCCAATCTAATGTAATCTAACGTAAGCTTTGAGAAATGCGTGCATTTATGGACAAAACATAGTTTCTTCTACAAACACAGCAAAATAATTTTGCGGTGAGGTTATTAATATAATTAATAGAAAGAGACTTTGATATAACCACTTTTTTATCGAAAATATCAACATGTTTCAGACCCATGCATGTCCCTTTCGTCGTTCCCCGATACTGCATTTGTAAATTCATTGATTGACACGTTTTCACTGCCCGACCGGGAAAATATATTTCTACTCGTGAAAATAAAGACTCACTAGAAATACAAATTCACCGTAACATATGCATTAAAGTGGTATAACCCTAGAAATGATTATAAAATATTTCACTCCACAGTATTCTGATCGTCCCGGTGTGCAATCAGGCGCAGTGCTGTAGCATTATAAAGTGCATATTGCACATGAGTCTGTTGGCATGCAACAGCTTACTCGAAATAAAATCATCGCATAAACTCGCTCTTTATCTTAAAAGTCGAGGGGATCCTAGACTGTGAGGCCCAGCAACAACGATGACGAATTTAAAATATTTTTTTTACACCCTTTTGATAACGCCTTATGGGTTTCAATTATGAGGAAAAAATGTTTTCAGAATATTTTGAATACATTTAAATTTTTCAAAAACACAATACTGCATTTTATCTCCAGGGAAATATCGTTAATCAAGATGTATTAAAGAAGTATCATAGAGACGAGCTATTTTTTCATATGGGAAAGTAGGTATGTATGTCTTTTTGGATATCCACAGGGCTAAAGGCCCATCGTGTGGCTAGCTTAAGTGATCGCTTTACATAATGTAACGTTTGCCAATTCCGCAAAAGTTGACAATCACATCTATCAAATTTTTGAAGGTTTTTTTTATTTTTTTCAATCCTATATATAAAATATATTCAGAGATTTAAGAATAAATTAAATACTATGTTTTAAACCACTTTAATGCTATATAATTGTCAAATAGTTTCGGTTGGACTCAACCTTCTTCAGGGCAATTATAATATAGACTAATCAGGTACAGAAATTTATAATGGAGGAAATAAAAAAGTAACCCATAAAAACCAAGTTTTTACAATACTCCCTTTCTCATTTTTGGGTTTCGCGTCTACCATATGCGTTGTAATATCCATACAACTTGTATGAAAAAAACATTAAAAATTTGATAATTCCAAAATTATGCTATAATTATTAATTTTTTTTAACGAAAATTTGATAGATCTTCTTGATTGTTGCCACGAGTCTGCTTGCAAAGTTTCAGCTCGATTGGATCACGGGAAAATGGTTAAAAATCGATCCAAAGTTTTTTCGACGGCAAGCCGGCAAGCAAGCAAGTAAGCAGACTCCTTTACGAAGTAAATATTAAAAAAAAAAAAAGTTCACCTTGCAAAATACTCGAAGACATGTTACCCACTCTCAATTTGTGGTTTTACTATGCATGTAAAAGGTTATTAAAATATGTCCCATTATAGTTATATCTATGCATTTTTTTTTCGTAATTATTTTTAAGATGTCGAATGAGAGGTGCGATTTGCCCAGGTAAGGTACTCGTATTACTTCACAAAATGTAAAAGATGAGTCTAAAAGTAATTGAATTTCTTTTTGGAACAAGGAATGATGAGCTCGCAGTTATCTCAATTTACACCAATTCCACCCCAGCGGGGATGATTACATTTTACACGGAGGTGTTGGCCTGTCTCAACTTTCTCACAAATAATTAATAATAAAAGGTTTGCTTTATTAGTAATAAATGAATTTTATATTTAATAACAAGGATAAGGACGAAGAAAAAATTGAGGTTTAACAAAGGCTTAGATATTTTATACACAAATAACATTGGATTCGAGTTAGACGAATTACATATACCTATTATTATTAGGAAAATTGTTAATAGCAAATTAAATATTTTAAATCACCGGAAGTTTCGTAAGTTATTCAACTCTCACTATATATTTATTTTTTAGTTTTGTTAATTTCTATACTTCAAATTTCAATTTTTAGTATAATATGTTGTATCTTAGTGAACGCACCGTTGCGTTGGTTGCGAAACATATTGATTATTCAATTAATAGCAGTTTTATACACAGAGTTCTCCTTTTAGTACAAAAGTTTTTATTTTATTCTTATTTACCACTTTTATATATATCTTCTTAATTAATATTAATTGATAATATAATATTCAAAAACTCCTCACCCTTCGTCTTTTTGTTTCCGTTAAATGAAACCCCACCCCCACCCCCTCCCCAACAAATAACTCATCTCTATCATAAGACATTTCATTTTATTCCATCGCTTGTTAGTTTATATTCTCACCTGTAAATGAGAACATCTGTAGTTCTCGAAGCAAGTGTTTAATAAAACTCAAAAGTGGATTTAAATTAGTTTTTACTTTATTTATATGAATCAAAATATTTGTTTGCTTAAAACGAATAGTTTGTTTAATTAAATTAATATAATGAATATCCACCAGAAAATTTCGGATAGTTTTACAAATGGTTTAATAATGATAAGTAAATATTTTTAAAATTTATATTTATTTTAAACCACAATACTCTGCGATGTGTTCATAACCGATACTTTGCGTCACTGATGTCAAGTGTTTTGTGGCATTTCTTTCTTTCGTGAAGCGACTTATAAAACTATGTATTTTTCTCGCAAAGATAATGATGACGCACAACAATCTCTAATTTAATTTATTAGGCCTTAGCGGTTAATATATCAATGTTTTATTGTAAAGCCGGTAATGAATGCTTCGTGTACATACTGTTCTTTTCATTGCATACCATTTCATTCGTAGGTAAAGGAAAATATCAAATTTTATTACGAATCGTTGAAATGTGAGGCTACAGAATGTATCAAATGAATTTTTAAATTGAAAATTCTCCACATCTTCAATACATACCACCTACATGCAGGATAGTTTTTTCACATAAAATATGTCCAAGTATTTCATGCACTTTTCCAATTACGATTTTCATTACTTATTAAGGTTATGCAATAATTTTACATATTTATATTTATTATGGGCCGTTTTGTTTCACCAACGAAGATAAATATATAATTTAAATACAAAAGTTATTAAATAAGCAGGTAATCAAAAAATATAGAATTTCAAGTTAAATCACCAAAATAAGGTATCTAACATCACATTTATGTTAGATCATCATCATCACTCTTGGCTCTACAATCCCTGGTGAGTCTTGGTCTCCACAAGAGTCTTCCTCCACTCATCTCAGTTTAGTGCAGGCTCTCTCCAGTTCAGTTCTCAAAGACCTTGCTCCATGGCAGCAATGTCTTTGAGAACGTTGTCGCTCCATCTTAATTTTGGCCTTCCTAAGCTTCTTCCTTGAGTTCTGCAGGGACTTTGGTGCTTGACGCTCAGTCATCCTCTTCACATGACCCAGCCACCGAAGTCTTCCCAGAACTTCTTCTCCTTCTTCTTCTGCTTCATCTAGGACTGCGTCCTGTCATTGCTCGGAGCCTGTTCCTGGGATACAGATGTCCAGCTATCTCGCCATCTTTTATGCGGTCTTCCTGGGAGTCTGGTACCAGACGGCAGCTTGTTCGCTGCTATGCTCACTACTCTCTCAGTACAAGCTCTCTCCACATGATCTCTCCAGTAACGTCTTCTAGATCTTCCCCATCGGACAATATCCTCGACGTCACAGGTCCTTCGTATTTCGGAATTCCTCACTCGGTCTCGGATTGTCAGTTCCGCAATGGGTCGGAGAGTCTTCATCTCAGTTATTCTTAGGAGATTTTTTGTTCTGGTAGTGTCGGCCCTTGTCTCGATATTCCCAGAACTCATTGTTGTAACGTCAAAGATACGAAGATACGCTTCAAAGTTTTCCTTTCAAAAATGTCCAGTGCTCGCTCATTCCTCTTAGTTATGTTAGATAAGTCTAGATAATACAGGCAATTGCATCCCTGTACGAAGGAAGTAATGCTTGCATGAGAATTAATGGCACATTCACATCATGGTTTGATATTACAAAAGGTGTCAAACAGGGATGCGTAATGTCATCATGGCTTTTCAACCTGTATATGGATAATTGTATGAAAGAACTGAAGGGACTAGAAGTTGGAGCGAAAATAGACGGACACACCATATCCTGTCTGCTATACGCAGACGATGCAGTATTAGTGGCTAACAGCTGATCTGCAGTGCCTGGTATCCAGGATGTCCGATGTATGCATGCAGAGTGAACTTCTGATGAATGTCAACAAATCGAAAGTGATGGTATTCGAGAGAGACGAAAGAGTGACTAAGTGTGATGTAATTATAAACAACGAATGCTTAGAACAAATGAAATAGTTTGTGTATTTGGGAAGTATGTTTAGTAGAGACGGCAAGGCTGAGAATGATATCGAAAGGAGAGTAACTGCGGGAAACAAAGTTAATGGTGCACTAAATGCAATTATGGCCAATAAGAATCTGTCAAAGGAAGCAAGACTAGCGGTACATAATGGCGTTCTAGTGCCAACCCTTATGTATGGAAGTGAAGCCTGGAATTGGCAAAAGAGGAATGAAAGTAGACTGAATGCGGTGGAAATGCGGTCACTAAGACGCTTGTGTGGAAAATCTTTGAACGATAGAGTGAGAAATGAACAAATTAGAAGTGAATGCAATGCTGGCTGTAGTGTGGTAGATAGAATAAAGAATGGAGTGCTGAGATGCTTTGGTCATGTGAAACGTATGTACGAGGAAAGGATGGTTAAGAAAATATGTGAGGCGAGTGTTGAAGGCAACAGGAATAGAGGGCGTCCGCGAAAGACCTGGCACGATCAGGTACTACAAATATTTGAGAATGGCCCTGTTAAAAGCCGCAACAGCCGTAGAACGTGTATGAGAAGATGTATGAATGTGGCCGAAGCAAAAGTGGCGTTCAATCCTCTCTGCCTACCCCTGCGGGAAAACAGCGTGATGGTTAGTTAGTTAGTTAGGTTAGATAAATTCTAAAATTATAGAACTTTTTTTAAATCAGTCGCATTAAAAATTATCTAAATGACTGCAAATCTGAAACATTAAAAGGTGATATCGGATTGATATCTGATCCCCAATGCACGTGCGTGCATTTTATTACACCGAAAAAAATTCACCAAACCTGGGTAAACGAACCTTATAACAAAGATACTGTTTTTTCTAAATATATCGTCACATTATATATAATAGAAGTAGTTTCAAAATATTATTATATAATACATTAAGAAGTGAAAAGCAAATACTTGAAATTTTCCATATTTATTTATTTATCGGTAATAAATGTAGCCATATTTATGGTTAAATACGGCTATATTATTTATTATTACCATAATTATTATTATATAAACCATGGTTAACAGAAAACCATGCATACCCTAACGTGGAGAGATTAATAGCATTCTGGTGGCTTCCTGAAGTGATATGTTGGTTGCAGACTTTGCGTCCGTCTAGCTGATGAACTCCCATGGGACTGAATCAACATTTTAAAAAAGGAATGTAGAAGTCACATCACAGGATAAAATATAATTATTATATAACTAGCTGTAACCCATAAAAATGACTACTTAAAATCTCGCTAAAAAAGAAGAAAAAATCAAGAAAAAAAAATCTTTATTAATCCAAAAAAATTCTATTAAAAAAAAGAAAAAAT
>JADDOH010010732.1:0-33225 GCA_016648135.1 Agrypnia vestita
AAATAATCTGTATGGTAAAAAATAAAAACATAGTGTGTTGATTTAAGATATGATTTTAAAAATTAGAATGCATCATTTAAAAATGTTTTAAATAAACTGTTTCTTTTAAACATGTTTTTTTTTATTTTTATTTTTTTTACTTTTTTTTTTTTATTTTTTTTTTTTTATTTATTTATTTATTTATTTTTTTTTTTTTTTTTAAAACACTTTTAAACATAAAAAAGTTAAAAAAAAAAACAGGCATTTGAGGGTTATTACTACTCCACTAGCCCATAGGCGTGTGCCGGAGTGTACAATTATATTAGTCATTTTATTCTTTGCCAATTTGTTTACCAATTATCGCAATACAAAAGGCACATAGTTTTCTGAATCTTCCCTTTTTTGCTTATAAGCCAGAACGTCATCAGTGGTTTAAATTTTGTGTCAGCGATTGTTCGAATATATCTTTATTAGAGTAGTTTTTACATTAAAATGATTATTCCAATGAAATACTTTCGCTTCGTCAAAAAGAGAAAAATGATTTTGTGGTGACATTATTAATAAAATTAATAAAAATGTACTTTGTTAATATTATAGTACATTTTTATCAATATTATAGTAATACTTTCAAATTTTTATTTTGATAGCTACTACTCAGAAACAATTTTTTACGTTAACGACCTGTACATAAATTTGCATGTTTAAAATACAATATATTTAACAATTCACATAAAATTCCTCTACATAGAAGGCTTGTAAATTGATGATACAACTACAAAACTTCAAGCATATTGTACGTGGAATACTTACTGTAGTAACTACGAGTACCACAAACGCAGTGACGCGTCACTATAGTCGGGAACTTGACTTAAGGCAAACCCACACAGGAAAGTAAAGCGTTGTATTCACTAAGGGACAAATTGTTCCTCAACATCACGCGCGGCATAGAGTCTAAGTGACGTTGCAACGTCGCGCACTGTTCCACGACGTCGCGCACAACATAGCGCGGCATTTCTACGTGCCGCGGCAACGTTGCCATGCGCACGCTACCCGAGCGAGCTCACGGAGACATCGTGCCAAGTGAATGCGCATGTGCATGCGCTGTACCTCAACATGGCATTAGTGTGGGGAAAGGAGATTGTTATCCAACTGAGCGAGCTCTAATTGAGCTATAATTGCAAGTCTGATGTGAAGGCCAACAGCGTTCCATAATATTGTGTCTTGCTTGGCTATGGAAGGCCCGATTATTTGTAATAAATTTTCAAAACCAGTTGTGAAATTAACAAAAGATCCGTCAGATATTCGAAGATCGCATAGAATATCCATCCCTCTTTGTCTTTGCAGTAAATAATTTCGTACCCACCACCTTTTTCTCCTCTTACGTTTCGATAAACTCGTCAGAATAAATAGATGCGCAGCACTTCTCCTATCATCATCATAATCTCATCGAGCGACATTTCCACGACAAATGATATGTGAGTCCCGATGTGTACACGTCAAATGACCGCGTCATTGTCCCCGAAACATGAGCGTAGATGTTGATGCGACATGCCGCGCGGAATGACGCGTGATTTGTCCCCTATTGAATACATGGCTTAAGGCATTTATTACACATCAAATGCAATATTTCATGTACCTACTCTTTTTAAATACGATAGAATCTAACCGACCGCTTTTTACCGCGATGTTGGATTGGCCGAAGCGAACTATTAGCATAAACCCCCTGCAACGGGGTGAGAAGGCTGTAAACCTCACTTCACATCTATCAGTATTCATCGGAGAAACTTGAACAAGGGAGGTTAATGATTTCCAGTGAAAACACGCGAGCCTTCTACGGCACAACCCCTTAACCTAACCCCGTAACCCGCGGGCAAGACTATTTTTAAACAAAATTTATGTATGCACTGGATTGAAAGTGCTTTCTTCATTGGCGCAATACGTACATTGTTTTTGCTCGAATGCAGTATCTCTTTAAAGTACTTTCCTGTACCTGGTACTTTCCTAATAAAAAAAATGTGTCTGTTTTCATATTTAACTGGATAAGTATCCAACGAAACGTCGAGATTCGCGTGTAAAATATACGGTGCGTATAAAATATCCGAAATTACAGTTAAATATGTCTAACGATAATAATAACAAGCGTAACTCTTTAGTGTCTGTTTTCATTTTGAAAAATAAAAACATTAAGTACGCCTGAAGATGAATATTCCGTGTAGAAACTGTGCAGAAATTTGAACCAGATTTTTGCGTAAAATTTTCATTATTTTATTTGAATTGTATCAAAGCGAATAATTTTTTAATAATATTTTATACTAGTTATTCATACCCGGCGTTGCACGGGTTAAGGATGATGTTTAAAATAAAATTGTGAGGGTAAACAAAGGTCCGATTCGAACGGTATAGATTTGCATCGAAAATATATCAGGTGGAAGGGAAAGGGTAAAAGAATAGGGGCAAATGTCATCAATGTTAACAGCCGAGTCCTAAAGAATAATTTTGCAAATTTTAAGTCCGATCGGTCGAACGGAACAAATTTTAATGAAAAATATATTAGCGGAAGGGGTAAAAGAATAGGGGAAAATGTCGCCTATGTTACCCACCGGGTCTTGAAGATAAGTTTCCAAAATTTGAATCCGATTGGTCGAACGGTATAGATTTGCATCTAAAATATATCAGGGAGAGGGTAAAAGGTAAAAGAGGAGGGAGGAAATATCACTTTTGTTACCCGCCGGGTACTAATGAATAAGTTTCCAAATTTTGAGTCCGATCGGTCAAACGGTACAGATTTGCATCGAAAATATGTTAGGGGTGGGGAAGGTGTAAGAGAATATGGGGGAAATGTTTCCTATGTTACCCTGCGAGTCCTAAAGAATAAGTTTCCAAATTTTGAGTCCGATCGTTAAAACGGTACAGATTTGCAATGTACAACATTTTACAAAAAATCATAAATATAGAAAAAAAATAAACTTTGATATCGCTTACGTCCTTAAATGATGATATTTAAAAGTGTAAAGGAATACTTTCTATTCAAATTAAATGTAGAAGATTCTCCAAGTTTTTGCTACTAACTACGAGACATCCTGTGTACACACACACATATATATTTTAGGATTAATAATATTTTTTTATGAAATAATATCTACTACACTGGTCAACAAAAAAAAATATACTCACTCACTTGGCAAATTATATATTTAACATTATAAATTCATGGGTACTGAATCTGTGATGTGTTTCCTCATCAATTAGGCCTGTGCCGTCGCATCTTCCGCCGCGTCTTTTACGTCACGTCAAGTGTATTTTGTATGCAATATGCGTTTATCAAACGTGTTATTGTATGGAAAGAAATGTAGCGGCGTTCCGCGACCGAAAAGACGCGACGGAAGATCAGCGTAGTGCGGCGCCGGCCTAAATATCCATGATTGCATTCGCTCCGTTTTGTTTTCAGAAGGTTTAAATTACGAACCAGAATATTAATCCTATACATGGATTTATCAGCTGTGTCTCTTTATCCGATGAAACTTGAAGTGAACGCGCCATATTCTCTGGCAAGACCGGAGGGGTAATTACATTGTGATTCAGGATTTCTAATTTCAATAATGTGATGTGCTTATCGGTCTACTGCTAACGAAACTTGCTTTGAAACGATCCAGTGGTCGCGGGTCCGAAACTCTTTCCAGACATAAATTTTGTTTTTATTAAATGTAAGTAGGTACGGTACACTCGCGTGATTCATCTCTATTAAAAAAATACATTGAAAAAGATAAAAATTAATTTTTATTTTTTATTATTATTTATATTAATTATCTAAAAACATTTATTTTTACTCCCTTTCTTTTAACTCGTGGCGTCTGATTGCTTGCTTGTCTTGACGAAAAACCTTTGGATCGATTTTTCACCCTTTTTCCATTATCCAATCGAGCTGAAACTTTGCAAGCAGACTCGTGGCGACGATCAAGAAGATCTATCAAATTTTCGTTAAAAAAAATTAATAACTATAGTATAATTTTGGATTTTTCAAATTTTTAATGGTTTTTTCAGTAAGTTATATAGAGATTCCGACGCATCTGGTAGACACGAAACCCGAAAAATGAGAAAGGGAGTATTGTAAAAACTTGTTTTTTATGGGTTAGTTTTTTTATGTCTCAATTTCAGCTGAAAATCGTATTTTTCCCAAAATGTTCCGTATTTCACGAAGCTACACTTGAATATTTTGCACTCTAGATTCGTATTCACCATCCCAAATATTTTTCAGTGAAAGGATTTTGGTGTCAACCAGTGTTATTTATGGAATAAAAAATTGGATAAGGGCTAAAAAAAGTGTATTGTTCGCATACATATTTTCTTGAACAAATTAGCAGCGCTGTTACGCCTGATACACTGAAATAAAGACTTGTCATTTTGTTAGCTGCTGCGTCACGATTTCTGAAAGGGGAATTATTTTATCTGTACGTATGATTTATCGCCCACTAAATATTACCCTCTCTTTATTTTTCGTTTTGCATTGAAACGCTTGTAAAATACGATTTGTTTGTAACACTAAGCGCCCCACTTGCTTTTGTCACAAAACTGAATAAATAAAAAGACATAACTCAAGTCATTTATTATTTTTGTATTTTTAGTACGAACAGTCTTGTCATTTTGCATTGTAAAAGGTCGTATTTAATATGTTTTTTTTTTCATAAATAAATAAGCTTTACAGTTTCTTTCGTGGCGAAAACTGAATAATAAGAAATATGTTACTCTAGATATTCAGACAAACTGAACCATATTTATTTCAAATATCATTTAAACAAAGTAGCAAAATCTTTTTAAATTAACCTATTCCACGTAAATAATGAGGTTGAATCAATTTTGTTTAAAAAATGTACTTGTTTAAGACTCCTTATAAATTTTGGAAATAAATTTTTTATTGGTAAAATCATCTAAACGACACGCTACGCACACAGCTTTTTACGTAAGCCCAATGCAAATCTGTACTGTTCGACCGATCTGACCCAAATTTTGCGTACTTATTATTTAGGCCCCGGCGGATTACAGAAGTGACATTTTCCCCTCTCGTAAAAAAATACTTGTTTAAGATTCCTTATAAATTTTGGAAATAAATTTTTTATTGGTAAAATCATCTAAACGACACGCTACATACACAGCCATTTACGTAAGCCCAATGCAAATCTGTTACATTTTCCCCTCCCAGTTTACCCCTCTCCCTAAAAGTGATAAATTTTCCATGCAAATCTGTATCGTTCGACCGATGTGAGTCAAATTTTGCAAACTTATTATTCAGGCTTCGCCTCGGTGGATAATACAAGTGACATTTCCCCCCTCCCTTTTTACCCCTTCCCCTTCTCTTATACATTTTCCATTCAAATATCTAGCGTTCGACCGATCTGACCCAAATTTTGCGTTCTTACTTTTTAGAACCGGGCGGATAATATAAGCGATATTTTCCTTTTGCCTTCATTCCACCCCCTCTCCATAGATATGTTTTTTATACAAATTTAATTTTTCATACTTATTCTTTAGGACCCGGCGGGTAACATAGGCGACATTTCTCCCCTCTCCCTTTACGTCACTTCCTCCTCTAATATGTTTTCTTTGCAAATCTACACCGTTTGACCGATCTGACCAAAATTTTGCAAACTTATTCTTTGGGACCCGGCGGGTAACATAGGCCACATCTGCCTCCCGGACATCCCATCCATCCCAGCGTCTATTAAATGAAAACATTGTTTTTATTAGAGGCTTTGCAAAACAATGAAACCTTTGTTTTCCCCCACAATATTATTTTAAACTTAATCCTTAACCCGTGCAACGCCGGCTACGAACAGCTAGTACTTTTGTATTTTCAATGTGGAGTATCAAGCAATATTCTTTTTGATGTATATATGATATTCTTCCGAATTATTTAACATATACACTAGAATACGCCAGAAAATCAATATTTTCCATTTTTTTTACTCCTTTTTTATTTATTATTAACAATATTTTTTATATTTTGTTCTGGATTTGTCAACTGAGGGTTTATTATTTTATTAAATCAAATAATAAACCAGCAGTGGACTAATTAATTAATTGTGTTCTCAGAACATGCATACAATATTGTTAAGAAAGAAATATTGTTTGATATTTATAAAATACAAATTAAAATGTAAATATTAATGTGCATTTTAAATTTGTACGCCAAATAAATTCGAATTATTGGAAAATAAATATTTTACGAGTACACAAGTATTTATTCATTTGAAAGGATGAATGGAATATAAATATTGACTGAAACCTTTTCGATAGTAGTTTAGTGGCGGCAATAGACGAATTAATTCGAGTGGATTTTATGAGCAGGGACGTAAAAGAGATTTGAGCTTTACGACCACCGCAGACCAGCAATAATTATAAAAGCTCTATACGGATGACCACTTTTAATTAAGCTTTATTTAATCGAGAAATCGATAAAAGAGCTGTTCTCCCTAGTGTTGTACAACATATCAAAGTCTGGCATATTGTTTTCGGTATACTTATTCCAGCACGATTATTCCAAAAAAAATCTGTTTTATATGATGTAATGTATCTGGATGAACGTCTGCATGAGCGCATGAAAGGAAAGGGATAGAGAGGGAAAATGGGAAGAAAGGGACACGTAACAACGAAGACTGTCACGGAAGCACGCACTAGGAAAACTATTTAGAAGCACCAATTGTACTTTGTTGCGATATTGTTGCATTTTATCCTGCAGAAATAAAAATCCCGAAGCACATTAGGACTTCCTTTTTTTTATTTATGGTTTTTGTGATAGCTTGCAGAACTTCAGAAAGGGAGATCATATAGGATTGGTGGTACATTAATTACTACATATAATAAATAAATAATAACTACACACGTACATTTGTATAGAATTAAATAAAAGAAAATAATTTACAGTGCAATCCGGTTACGGTGATCACTATGGAACCTGTAAATCTGGATAACAATAACCGGCAGATAACATTAAGCAAAAACCAAAAAAAACACGTTACATAATGATCATTTTGTAATCACCTGTTAACAAGTTCTTTGCCGCCATACAACCAATATGCACTGAAAACACTGGAAAGTAATTGGCAGTTTATTAATTATTTTAATAAATTGACTAAGTCACTGGACACGAATTTAATTTTAACACTATTTAATAATGTATTAATCGTCTATGAATACTTTATTATCGCTGAGTAACACTTTCGAAAAAGTTCTGTTCACTATTGCACAAAACTAGAGGCATTCCACTTAATTATCTGTTTCTTGGCTTACAGCGAAGGATGGTAACACTGTTTTCACTCCATCGCTGATTTAGCATCGGTAGAAAAGTCAAAATAAATCATGATTCACCGTGGCACTGGCCCCGCTTTTTATTCGAAACAGGTTGGTTTTCGAATTTTCCTGAACATTTTTTATATTTCTTGTGATTTCTCGAAATTTCCATTTTCTACGAGAATGCTCCAGTCGATTCCAGATTGTACAAGACGTTTGTAGATATATAGTGTTGTTCCAAAGTGACATATCACAAGGAATAAGAACAGTATTCAATTCAATCCGAATTCTAGCATCTTCTTACACTATTAGCACCATAAACACACATCGTTTCCCTTCAAGTAAGAATCCATAAACTTACCTACCTATTCTATAGGACTTATTGTCGGACACTTAATTACATTTAGGGAGTTTCTAAGAGAAGGATCATTTTGTATAAACTTTCTTAGAATTCAAATCTTGTGTATCAAAGCGTAATCATCAAAGTTCATAACAATTACCGTAGTTTCATTATAATAGAATATTCTTGTTCGCAGGGTTTTGGGAACGTCTTACTAACATAATATTATTCGTGATCATAATACAGGGTGTCTCATTGCTAGTAGCAAATATTTAACAAGTAGATTCCAGCCTTGATAATGGTCGAAAGTGTTCAAGCAACCATGACTTAATATATCAATAGATATGGAGATATGCAATATCAAAGTTTGCATTATTTTCCAATATTTCAAATCTGTTTTTTCAAAAAAGTTGAACTATTATTACAGTAACTTATATTGATCATGAAAAATTCATTCGCTTCAATACAACTAAAGATATTTAAAAAGTTTACCTTATGTCATTCTCGGATTGAGTATGGAATCTTAGCATAGGGATCTGCCACAACAAATTATATCAAACATTTAAATATATCGCAAAAGAGCATTAGATATTAAAACCAACTTTTGGCCAAAGAAGCTATATCTATTTTGCAACAAAACTCTACAACATCCTTCTTCCAACCTTCAAAATATTGAAAAGACAATCTCAACTCTTCAGAGTTCAAAAAAAAGATAAAAGCATGGCTAAATCAAGTCGATGCAGATAAATTAAAAGGAACAACGTAGAAATTTAAAAATAGAAAATAAATAGGTATAAACTAGTCCGCCTTAGCACAGGAACCCCTAGTGAGGAGGACTGAGAACACAAATATCAACAATAACATTATACATACATTATTATATTAAATATGTACAAATTGTATCTGAATAGAACTTAATAAAAAATGAAATGATTGTAAAAAATAATTGTAAAAATAATGTTTTTATAATTTTTTCGGCATGTATTTTTACAACGCGAATGATTTTTTTCATAATTGATATAAGTTATTGTAATAAAAGTTCAAGTTTTTGCAAAAAAAAGTCAGAAATATTGAGAAAAAATGCAAACTTTGTTATTGCATATCTTCATAACTATTGGTCATGGTTGCTTGAACGTTTTCGGCTCATTATCAAGGCAGGAATCCACCTGTTGCTACTGGCTATGAGATACCCTGGATTTGGATTTTCACAAAAAATTTCATACGTAGTCCTTCACGCCCATTCAAACACTAGTTGGAAAGGAAATGTTTTGACTGGTGATAAATTTGGTTTCGTTCAGTATGCCGTAAAGTTTTATACATTTCTCGTTATCCTCTTATGTGTACAATCATCTTCCCCGCGTGTCTCGTATCTTCCCGATTAATTATACTTTGGGTTTGTAAAGCAAACTCACTTCTCCGTTGCTTCGAGTTTTAATATCATTTCGGAAAATTAACCGCGCACAGGTTTTGCCGCCGTGTAAACAAATATGTGCCTACTTATTAGAAGTTGGTACTCCTGCTAGTATTCAGCAGCAGGGTATTTAAATTTCATCTGATTTTGCGGCAACTTATTCCCCCGTGTTCCTGGAAATTATGCAGAAATTACATCAGTGCTGGTCCCGTGGATTAATCTTCGTGAGAAAACGCAACACATTGATTTTAATAAAATCACTAACCCGTCCAAAATGACGCACCTACTTTTATTATACACCTACTACGGCCGCCAGTGAAGGCTGTGAGAACAGCGCCATCTAGAGTAGCGTAGCGTTCTTGATTACGTTAGTGTTGGACATTATTAAATAAAGAATTTTACGTTTTTTGCTTATTATACCCCACTCTTATATCATACACTTGTTATAACTTGAGCCATCTCGCAGCTGAGTTACGTAGAGAAATATTTTTGTACACC
This sequence comes from Agrypnia vestita, assembly GCA_016648135.1. Taxonomy (NCBI): domain Eukaryota; kingdom Metazoa; phylum Arthropoda; class Insecta; order Trichoptera; family Phryganeidae; genus Agrypnia; species Agrypnia vestita. Next base: position 9,513 of record JADDOH010010732.1, read on the forward strand.
TCATCATTATTTGTACCATCGTTGTTGCATAGAGAATTATATATTTTGATAAATGATTAATACCAATGACAAATGCAATATGGTAATGGATGCACTTATTAGTTTTAATTTTCATTAAATTGAAATTTAAAATAAAAATCTTAATAATTTTAAAAAAGTCTAATTCAGAGTATTTTATTAAAAAAACATAAAATCAATGTTTTCATTTTATTTAACAACAATTGTGAAATCATACCAATTTTTGAAAAAAAAATGAGATATGGATATTGGATACAAGTTACGATTATGGATGGACATTCTAAATTATTATTATTGGGGATATACAGGTGTAACAGAGCTACTCAACAATAAAAAAGGTTTGAACAGCCGTTTAGAATATTTTATTTGAGATTTCTGCGATATTCTGCCGTTTTTCTACGACCTTTCCCACCAGCAAACTCATTAATATCAACAACACTCATAATAACACATCATGATGTTATGATTGTTATTGATCATCAACGCTTATTAGTCCATCATCAACATTCGTAACAACACGTCATGTTTTGTTGTTATGAGTGTTGTTGATTATCAAAACTCATCACTCCATCATCAACGCTCATAACAACACTCACATCACATCAATGTTGATGATGCACCCTGCAACTGGATCTAAAATGAAGGTCAGAAAGATAGTAGAAACACGCAAAATATCTCAGAATACTCAAACCAACTAGTCCACAATCTTTCACATGTAGGTAAATAGATTCCTGACTGAATTATGAGTCGAAACAAGACTTTGTAAAAATTTCAATAATAATAGAGATACGTGACTTCAATGCTTTTTTTTAAATATTTCTGACTTATCCTCTGTAAAATGTTAGACTATCTGTAAAGTAACTTATATCAAATTTTATAAATTCATTAGCTATATATTATTCGTCAAAAATGACGAATATTTTACGTTTAAATTACAGCTTTATATTAATTAGTTATTTGTATGTATTAGTGTAATACAAATCATTGCTGAAATTCTAAATAATTTGCTTTAATTTTTCACAATTCCTATTAAAATTTAACTTTCACAACACAAAGGCCGATAGCGGCCTAGTAAGCCGTAGCCGTCGTATTTAAAATAACACTTTTCGCAAACTCGCAGAACTTAATAATAATGTTTATTAAAGTTTTTGAAATTCATCAAAATATAAAGCTGACAGCTACATGAAAACTGTATACCAATCTTTAACGGAATCGGTAATAAGATAAGGACTAACTAACTGGGGTCTATCTTGTAAAACATTTACAAAAAAGTAAAATATTTACAAAATATTAGGTATTCAAAATTCTGCAATGAAATTAATTAATAAATCATAACTACTAAAGATATATCTAAACTTTTTAAGAAGCAAAGATCTGTGCCTAAACTGAACGTATAAATATCAATATACACAATCTACGTTAACAGTAATCTAACAGTAAGTAGCAATCTACGTTACAACGTAGGAAGGACTGCTCGTACTGAAGGTAACTAATAAATATATTTAAATATTTAATATCTAAAATATGTAATATACGCCCATGCAATTTTATAAAAAACGACACTACGAAAAATTTAAAAGAAAAATAAATGGAATTACTAATAGATTAAAAATATTTATACTGTTTATGATGGGCATTATCTTGGAAATATTTTTGTTAATTTTTATGATCATTAATTTCCGTTTCCTTTTTTTCTTTATATATACAAACTTTGGTTACTTAGAAATAAATTTACCTTGTTAACAAAAAAAAATTGCTGACAAACCGGTCTCGCAAATAAGTGGATAATGATTTTCTTTTACAAAAAAAATATGATATTTAAATTATTCAAATAAATAAAAATGTGAAAAAGGCACAATAGGTTACGAAAGTCTAAGTATATTAATCCGAAATTTTCGTTAATTCCAATTCCTTTCATAAGTATTTTATATTAAAAAATAAATTGGATAGGTGAAAAATTCATATAAAAAAACCTTTTGAGGCTGTCGTGTTTTGGGTTCGACATTGATTTATTATCTTGAAACTGGCAAAAAAATTCAAGAAGAAAGATAAAATCTTATGTTCGTTTCCGTGGTTCTGTGATCTCAACTGCAAAGTTAGTCTGTACGGTTGCAATGTATAAGACATAGAATTGTCTGAACGTTATATTATTCGCATTTTCAATGTGTGGAACACTTGCGCTAGTGATTACAGTTAAGCCCTCGGTTTACGCTCCATAAATTCTGACGTCACTGCACAATTTGTGCCATCGGCTAGCCGCTGCTTTAATTTACCATAAAAATTCTTGTTTATTGCCTTCAAATGAGTTTATCGTTCTCCTCAACTAACCTCATTTTTCACAATTTATTTAAGTAGCTCTGCACTTTTCCAACCGCAAGATTTTCCACAACGAAAAAGCATTTTGTGCGGAAAGTAAATTAAACGCCCTGGGAAACGGGCCGCAATCTATTGCTCGCTGCACATTTCCTCGGAAAGTCGACGAAACGTCCCGTTGACCAAGTGTCTAGGTAATGTTTTCTTCACTTGCAGCCTTCAAAATTTCTCATGGGGTTAGTTTGGCTGGTTGGCATTTCAAGCACATTTTCAGCGCAAAGCTCCGTCTTCCTTCCAACTAGTTGCAGATTTAGCGCTTTGGCACTTAATAAAACGTGCTTTTTATACATTTGCAACGATGTGCTTTTGCAAACAATACTTTAAACATTTTGGCTTTTTGGTTTAACATTCCTTCTCTAGTTGGTTATGTTTTGATCGTTGTGAATTTTGGGTGAAATGCGCATTCAGTTTCTAACATTGTGTGAACTTTAAACCAAATTTCAAGTCGCATTTGAGTCTTCTGAAGACAAATCTTTTGTTCTCTGTAAATTTCAATTGTGTAAAACAATGCACGTGACATTTATTCTTTCTTCATCGCACATGAACCAAAGTCCAATTTTGTGACGTTGTTCGTAAATTTGAAAAAAAAAATTCACCTTGGAATGAAATTAGTTTCCTTTGATATGAAATAATTAAATATCATAAATATATATTATTTCTAAACATAAAGTAATCTTTACATAAATTTATAAATAATTGGTCCATCACGCTACTTCGTTAGATGTCGCTATTTTGTTGATGTTTCTTAATATTGGCAATCTGCGCACTACACATTTGAATGAAACTTTATTAATATTGTTTGGAAAAAATACTGTTCCGGTGTGAATTACGCTATTCGAAGAATTATATGTCACATTAATATATATATTTTTTAATAAACATCTTGTAAAATTGCATTCTTTTTTAAGAGTACATTACTTTTTACATTTAAAGAATGCTTTTGTGATCAATATTTATAAAAAAATACATTATTTTATTAAGAAAACACCACATCAAAGCTGCCACTATGTTTTAAGGCAATTGTAATATTTCTTTAAAATGCTTTCTATTTTGTTTTGCCCTGTTTAATTTTTAGTCCATCCGGTCGTTTTTAAATAATTTGGTAATTGGATACTGTTTTTTTTGGTCTCCGTTAGAGTTGCTTTTTCTATTATTTCTAATTTTTTGTTATTTTTTTTTTACTTGTCGTTTATCTGTCTATCTGCGTTGTATTTGTGTTTTCAAACTGCCCTTCGCGCATTCTTCCAGTGTCAGTTTGTAGTGAAGTTTAAACAATAAATAATTACGAAATTGTACTAAAAATACTAACGATGTGAGAATATATTTATTATTTAATATACACTGTTTCAAATAGCAGCAACGATAAATTCCCAATTTGCAATACTGAAATGTAAAATAATCTTGCCCCGAATCGGCATTCACATCACTAGCGCAATGCCGACAAAGTCAGCTTCGCACGTCTCCCAAGGAGCCTCCACGTACAGCCTTCGCGATTATATAACTTTTACATACGGGCTCTGTCGTGCACACAACCTACCCCGAACTCTCTTGTAACTTGGCTAGCTAGGAACTTTTTAGAACATACATTTTAAAATAGTATTATCGGTTTTAGAACACAAGTATTCAACTCAGTTCAATATACAAATAATTTAATTAAGGGGGGGGTAAGGTTAATTCGTACGAAAAAAGGCATGTTTTTGTGAATTTTTTGTGACGACACAGTTAAAATCTCTTTATTAAAACCAATGATACATTAAAGTATGATATTTGAAGAATATTGTGTAAAATTTTCAAGACGAAATATTAAAAAATAGGGCAATGGCAGCAATTATTCGGACGTATCTCGGAAATAGGTAGAATTGCGGTGTACATCATAACTTGGTGCTAGATCATCTGAAATCAAAAAATCAAAGTTCATTCGTTAGATAATAGATTTTCCCAGGTAACGCTGGAAGGGTTTTTTGAAATTTCAATTTTTCAATTTTTCGGAACACTTTGAAGGGAAAAACGCGATTTTTTGCGAAAAATATCGACTAATTTGTTATTAAAAAATAAAAATTGATAACAAATTTGAAAAAAAGTTACCTCGTAAATTATGTACAGAAATAGTGTTCAAAATTTCAAAAGGATCGGTGCAGTAGTTTTGAAGTTATGATGGACACCGACTTTGAAAACGTGAGATGAAAACTCAACACTTATTTTATACTTACACATAATCGTCGATGCCATGTTCACACGGCAAAGAGCTTTCATCATCAGCATCTTTTTGTTCTTGTCTACGCAAAACTCTTCTAATAAAATAGCACGTCCGGTAGTCCTCAGGTGAGCGCGTCTCTTAGCTGCCCGAGCAGGTATAGAAAATCAGTCTGAGTATCGCTCAAATGTTCATAATTTCGTCAATTTTGCTCCGATTGACTTGAAATTTTGACACAATATTCTTGCGATGTTATACATTCATTTAAAAAATTAAAAATAAAATGCAAAAAAAAAAGTTAAAAACCTTACCCCCCCCCTTAAAATGTACAGCTAAAACATGGGGTTGGATATTGGATATCGTTTTCCTAATTGAATAGAGCTTATCCAGAAGTATATTCTGTGATTGCAGAGCTCTTCATATTTTAAATTAATTTAAACCAATTTAAAACAAAGGGCGACGAAACTTTTTTCTTTGCCCGTTTGAGACTTTTTTTAATTCTGTTATCTGAATTTTTACAATACAAACTCATACTTTCTTTTGGGGAGTTTAATTTTTTTTGTAACTTTTTTCATCTCTTGGTAAACTTTTTCATCCTTAATTATTTTTTTATTTCACGTTTCTGACCATTCATCATTTCTTCCAAACGCGTTACGCAAGACAGTACCCACTAGGTATACAATTAAAAAAATTCAATACGAAAATTAGGCTGGACTCTAAAATTTGACTAATTCTATTATTAATAGACGAATTAATATAATTTTTCGAAAAAGAAATCAGTTAACATGTTTAATAAATAAGACATTGTCATTATAGAATAAATGTGCATATTCGAAATAATAAATGGATGATAAATAAGATTTGGTTTTTTTTCAAAATATATTATATGCTTACCTACAACTCAATGCATCAATGTATTGACTGTACGTGCCTACTATTTTGTTATTCCATCCTAAGAATATAAATTCCAAAAATATTAATTAGCAATTAAATTTACGGTACATTTAAATTATTCATGAACACAATTATTGGATTTTTATCACCAGAGGGATCGTCATTAAACAATTGTGGGGTATAAAAGCAAAGGCAGTTTTTTTTTAAATGTTTTGAATACAGTCACCGAGGATAACTAATTTAAAATATACAGAATTCTATATTTTATGTATCTATTCCTTCCAAAATCTTGTTTCCTATAAATTTATTGGCTAAATATATTTCCTAAAAAATTTCGAAATTAGTACATTAGTAATCCTCGATGACCACATTCAAATTGTTTTGTTTTTGTTAATCATATTTTTTTTTTAATAATTAATCGTTAGTGTGATGTTGAAAAATTTCATACTCAAAAATATTGTGAATATAAAAACTGGTCCAAAATTGGGTACAAATTTAGATTTTCAGGCATATTCTTAGTGTACTGTTAATAATTTTTAATTAATGTCATATGCCCATTAAAAGAATATTGCTTCATACTCTATTCAAAAATAGATATCTTATTACCAGCGGCGATATATTGCTTCATGGAGATGTCAAATTTCAACCATAGATGACATACGCGTTAGTAGCAAAGTAAATCGTGAAAGTGTTACTTAAATAAAATATATTCAACTTCCAAAAAATTAATAGATGTGATCAATCATGGGTGGAATCGGTAAACCTTACATTGTGTTAAGTGATCACTTAAGCCAGCCATACGATAAATCGTAAGCCCTGTAAACGCCCAAGATTTCCTTCCCTACTATCCCATACAAATAGTTTCGTCTCTGTGAGACACATCTATAATATATATATATATATATATATCTATATTCATTAATTTTATCGTAATCTTCGATTGAGTTCATTAATATTTTTGGGTCGATTTCACATTAAAATGATTGGAATAATCGTTGAAAATTGTAAGGATAATCATCATTCAAACAAAAACTGAAGTATTGGATTCCGATCCAGATTGTGCGCGTATAAATAAGGGGCTTAACAGCACCTGCCACCGCGGCCAACCCCAATAATTCATCTAGTACCCTTTATCCTCGAAGCGATCGTAAATTATTACGCCTATTATTGACTCTTTTCGCTAACTGATTCAATCTATTTGCGTTTTAGTCTGGATTAAATGGCCGATAGTCATTTTGCAGCGGTCCATCTGCCCATCACATGGCAGACAAATAATGCTGCGTCATACATTCTATACACACCTCGTGTATTATGTACAAAAATGGTGTTTGCATTATGCTTTTTGCTATATCTTTGATAAAATAATATTAATTTTCGTGGGTATGTCACAAATGAATTTCGTCAGATTTGTTCCAGAATAATAATAATTATAAAAAATGTATGAAAAAACGCACCGGAAATTCGTTCTCAAATCCTCGTCTCTGGAACATTAACGCATCTCAGCCAGATCACCATAGAAACTACATCGGCTAAAAGAAACCAATCACCAGGATGTGCAATCTATATAGGTAACCAGTTGTGTCGTCGGGACGTGAATGGGGTGAACGTGTTTAGCAGTTCTTCAAAAACCTTTAAGAAAAAGTCTGTGTACACACACCTTCAATAAGTCGCTCCTAGTGTATTCCAAAACTTTCTTCTTCTATATATTGACCACAGCTTGTTTTTATGTGTACCTGCTGCATAACAGGCAGCCCTCATAGCGCAGTGGGTACGACACTAGCTTCCCACATCGAGGGTTCCGGGTTCGATTCCCGGTGAGGTCACAATTTTAATCTATGTGATTTACTCAAGCCTGGGTGTTTTGTGATGTATTTCGCTTCTATAATTGGGCCTTCTGGCCTGTTGAAGCCTAAAAAAATAATAATAGTAAAGAATAAAAATAAAATAATATTATTTTCGACGTTTAACATTATTTGGTTTTCTGTTTTGAGTGATTTTTTTAATTATTCATATCTTTAACTTATTCAAAAAGAAAAATTCTAGAAATTTTGTAAATAAGAAAAAGTGTTAAAAGTGAACTGAATATTCTAATTATCCAGGTCCTTTTTAAGGTATCTTTTAAATTAGTTTTCATGTTAGTACTTATTATCCATTTCCCATAGATTATTTTTTTAATATTTTTATTGTCTATACCTACTTCGATTTTTTATTTATAATTTGTTAGTATACATTGTGTCCTGATGAAAGGATATGTATAATTGGTGATAAGAAAGTATATTTTTATTAATTATATTCATATTTTTAAGATTATTTCTGTATTTCTGATGTGTATTTCTTTTTAATATAAGTGCAAACTGCAGACAGTGTTAATCGGAGATTCTACATAACCATTTTTTGCTTGTTTTAAATGTATGTATTATCGACGTCTCTGTTTGTGTTCGTTTTATTTAAAATATAATAAAATGAAGGTAATGTTTCACCTCGCATTTTTTTGTTTTTGTAGTTTTTCTTTTGTATTTTTCAGGAGATCCCGAATTCTACTCTTAGCGTTTATTTATATCCTTTCTTCAGTAAGTACGCGATCTATTGTGTCGATTTCAATCTTGAGCGACCGTTGTTATACCTACTACCTTCACTTTCTTTACGTTCAAGCAACAAACATTTTTATGTCCGCGTAACACGTGAGCTAGGAACGTTTTCTCTGCACCCTTTTCATCGGGCCGTATTCTATTTACAACCAGCTCGACCAAAACTCAGAATGTCCTAATACCCTTTCAGCAAAATGTTGTTTGAATTCAAAACAAGGAGTTAGCGCTGAGTGCAAATATAAATGGCAGGTCCTGGAAAACCTTCCGCAGCAAATCGAATTACTCTTCAGGTTTCCCGGCGCTTGTGCGGTGCGAGACGAGGTCTCGCCGCTGACGTTAATAGACCTTTTCATAAAAGGCCGTCCACATCACCGCCGCTTTGAAATTCATAAGGCCAAACGAGGATCTAGGACGTGGCTTGTTAGCCGCTCATAATAGAGTCTTGATGATAATGCCCGAGTACAATTATTTTCGCTACGTCCAATCGTGGCTAATTGCGACGAGACGCCGTCTCAGATGTGAGACACTTTCATGTCCGATGGGCTTAAAACACCCAAACTGATTTATTTACAATATTTCTAAGTAATCATAGTACGTCTAGGGATCGCAGTTATGGATTATATTTTTAAAACACCTTGATTTAAACTGAAAAAGAAAACCTAAAGACAAAATTGTTAGACTAATTTAATTTGATAACTTTACTAATACACACGGTGATTAACGTTCAATAGGATTAATTTTTTTAAATTATTTATTAAATAAGGCTCTTTATAAAAAAGTATATTTTTTACATTTTAAAAAGTGTATTATTTCAATAAAGACTTTTTTCAGAATAAATGTCGTTAGATTGGATATACCAAGTAATTAGTATCTGTAATAGTGGTATGTTTGGCCAGCCTTGCTGGTAAAAAGTTCTTCTAGTTTTCTATGCATCATCATTCCGTCACATCCATGCTTCTTCTGTCTGTTTCTCGCACGCAGACATACCTTGATACATTACAGTTTTGTCATCGCTTGTCCCTTATTATATCAGTAAATTTAGTATTATTTATTGAATTTACAGAGCATCAACACCATTAAAATTAAAAAAGGGTCGCTCAGATGGTTTGGGCATGTTGAGCGAATGAATGAGGAAAGAATGGTAAGAAAGATATATAATGCAAGTGATGATGGCGCCAGAAAGAGAGGGCGACCGCGGAAGACGTGGCATGACCAGATCAACCAGATATTGGAAGATGGTCCCGTTACAAGCCTCAACAACCGGCGAGCTTGCATGCGAAGATGTATGAATGTGGATGAGGCGAGAGTTGTATGTCAGGACAGAAGAGTGTGGCGCTCTATCCTCTCTGCCTACCCCCACGGGTAGGCAGAGAGGATAGAGCGCCATTACTTACTCACCATCACGGGGAAACGGCGTGATGGTAAGTAAGTAAGTAACACCATTAAGTCAATTTATATATTATTTCGGTTCAATTTATTATCTGCAGTGATAATAAGTTAAGCACGTGCCTTCCTCGCTACGCCACTGCCCGGAGGTCCCGCTGGGTCCGTGGGCCCCGGGCGGCCTCCCGGTCCGCCCACATTTAATTCGCGACTGACAAAGGGAGAAAATTTTATTTACATTTCCATGTTGACATTTTGACGAGCAAACATCTTAGAATGGGTTTGCCTAGTATTCAGTTGCATAAATGTTACATTTTTATGGTGGCTTCTTTCTGGAAACTTTATTTTGTATTTATTTTTCTATTAAGCACGTGAACTTCTATTGTGGTCCATTGTGGGAGAATTTCTAAATCACAAAAACTGGTATTGAAAGAAATAGACAAATGCAAAAAAAAATTGGAAATGTATTCATTCAAAGGCGTTTTTAAATGTGACAATGGAAGCATTGAACGAGGAGAGGCAAAGATTTGAATGATGAAATCTAAAAAAAAATAGAATAGCTGAATGTTTTATGTTGCTTTAGGGGGTTTAAGGTATGATTATTTAATTGAAAATGTGTGCACATGCTTTTATTAAAGTTAATCAAATATGTACAAACAGATCACATACCGGAATTTTGTTTGAAACAAATCACAGAAAGGATTATTCCTAGTAAACGACATAAGTTTTATATGAACTATCTTAATATTGAAATGATGTGAAGTATATTATTATGACAAATAATTAGTTATGTGTATATATAGTTTTTCTTTTTCTTTTCTTAATTTGCTTAAAACTTTTAACATTGTACTTAAAATTTCTGTTTTCTTAAATGCTTGCTCTGTTTCGATTGCTTTTTCTGGTGAAATATAAGGGAATATATACTAAATATATACAAGAATCAATGTCTCGTGTGGATTATAAACAGGCGCGGCAGAGGTGAATATTATCATCCATTTAAGTCTTATCTAAATAATATGATAAATATTTATGACAAGAATATTACGAGAAACATATTTTGTGTTGTATCTTGTAACATATCTTGTAACATTCAGCACGCCGCTGGCTGATACAAAAACTGGCAGAGTATAAATTCACGCAATACAATTTGAACATTTTTCTTTTTTTCGATATACTGAACAATATTGACATTTTCTTCAATCTATTTTAATTCTGGTCTCCTAATCGTTCCAGTCGAATATCCCACCACATGCTTAATATTATTATTATACTGGAACGTGAAATTCTGTAAGCCTGACTTTAATTGCTCCCTGCCCACCCCTAATTTGGGCCGAGAGCTGTGTGCAGCGGTGGTTTGTAATCTTTCACCCCCTCGTTCTGCCTGTCCGAGACGCAAACCACTGTGTGTATAGGTTGAATTTCAATAACAGCCTTATGTCCTGGATCTGTGTACTTTAGCCCAGATTACCGAGAGTTTGGGAGAACTAGTGGCATCGTACATCGTGTGCATACTGTCAAAATTGTCCAAGTCAAATTTTTGCAATTTTTTTAAAATATTAATATTCATTTTATTTACATATTCTTATATTATCACACTACATTAAGCAGTTATTTGTATTAATTAAAATTAAAAATTAAATAGCATGTCCCCAAACAGCAAGTGTATGCTGTTATTAGGGGACAGAAAATAAAGTAAAATAAGTGGGTACACATATTAAATATCAGTACATTGATTTTTGAAGCTATTTTTTTATTTTTTTATTAATTAACGCCCTATAGGGCTTTTACAACAGATGGGTAAGGATACATTAACAGAATATATAGTTTAAAGAGAAAAAAAAACAGTAACATGTAAACATAATAATGACATAAAGAGAAAAGAAAATACTTAAAATACAGATACAAATATATAAAGATAAATATAATATAAAGTAAAAAGTAAATATAAAAAAAGCAGAAGCATAAGAAAAACATAATATTAGGTCCTTACATATGAAATTCGCGTTTTGCCGTACTGGCAAATTTGATCTCAAATATCTTATCTTTGGTTAGGAATTCCAAATCCAAATTTATACAGCTATTTACTCATGTATTTGTGTTTTGAAAATTACAATTCATTTGTTTTTTCCTCAATTGTTTGTTGCGTCACTCAGTTTACAAAATGAAAAACTTGAAATATCGCGTTATTTACGAGTACGAGTTCCACCGTGGCACCAGTGCTGCAAAAACGGCTCGAAGGATTAATGATGTGTATGGCAACGGTGCTGCAAAAGAAAACACAGTGCGTTTTTGGTTCCAACGTTTTCGTTCTGGAAATTTCGACCTGCAGAACAAGCCCCGTGGACGGCCGGAGACCAAAGTTGATAATGAAGAATTGAAGGCTATTGTGGAAGCGGATCCATCGCAAACCACCTCCGAGTTAGCTGCAGGCTGCGGTGTTAGTGATAAAACTGTTTTAATCCACTTGAAGCAAATTGGTAAGGTGAAAAAGCTTGAAAGGTGGGTACCTCACGAATTGAGTGAAGCAAATCAACAAACGCGCGTTGACTGCTGCGTTGCATTACTCAACCGGCACAATAATGAAGGGATTTTAAATCGAATCATTACCTGTGATGAAAAGTGGATCCTGTACTATAATCAGAAGCGCTCATCGCAATGGCTGAAACCTGCCGAACCAGCCAAACCATGCCCCAAACGAAAATTGACTCCAAAAAAGTTACTTGTGAGCGTTTGGTGGACTAGTGCTGGTGTCGTTCACTACAGCTTTCTTAAATCTGGCCAGACGATTACGGAAGATGTCTATTGTCAGCAACTGCAAACCATGATGGAAAAGCTAGCTGCTAAACAACCGAGGCTGGTTAATCGCTCTAGGCCACTGCTGCTTCATGATAACGCTAGACCACACACTGCACAACAGACGGCTACCAAATTAGAGGAGCTTCAATTGGAATGTCTAAGACATCCACCGTACTCTCCGGACCTTGCCCCAACAGATTAACATTTTTTTCGAAATTTGGATAACTTCTTGCAAAGGAAAAAATTCAACTCCGATGGGGCAGTCCAAACCGCCTTCAAAAATTTTATTGATTCCCGTCCGAATGGTTTTTTTAGTAAAGGGATCGATGAACTACCTACGAGATGGCAAAAGTGCATAGATAGCAATGGTACATACTTTGATTAAATAAATATATTATAATTAAAAAAATCGGCTTTATGTTCCTCCCATACTAAACGCCAATTTCATATGTAAGGACCTAATATAATAGAAATTTAAAAACAAAAAAGTAATAATTTAGAGTGAAAAGATATAGCACAAGCTTTGAAAGTCATATTATAATAAAAAATATACATATAAATACAAATCAATTATTTAAGTCCAATTCGACAAATACTAGTAATCTTTCAATACACCTTTTACTATATGTTTGAATAATATCTCCCAAGTATAACGCAAGTCCCTTCAGCTGTTTATGGAAAAGTTCTACAAAGTTATTTAGTTCCTTTATGCAATTGGGGATTCCATTATAAAAATCGATCGCAGTATATAGGAAACCATATCTCTCTCTATTAGTTCGCGGTATATTACTTCTTATATAGCCTCTTGTTCTTGTGTGATGTCTATGTATGTCACTATTCTGATAAAGGGTGATATTCGTTTTTAATAATTTATTATTTTTTATATTTTATTTCTAAGTCGTTGTACCATATATTTTATTATAAAAAATAAACAATTCGTCTTGACTCCTAAAATATTCCGCAAAATGAACATTGATATATTGATCAAGTCTGTCTATGAACAACGGTCTCTGACGATGGTCTACATACGCTTACATTGATCCTAGAGATTTTGAACAAAATAAACAAATCAACTTCATTCCTAAAATATTCCGCTAAATAAAAATTTGCACATTGATCAAGTCTACCTATGAACACTGATCTATGACAATTGTCTACATAAGCTTATATTATTCCTTGAGAGATTTTAATCAAATATCGTGATCAAAGCTCATGACCAATAAATGATATTTTTGCTTTATATCTGTTATTGATGGATTTGGCGTTAACATTGTAGAAATTATTCAAAATAATAATTAAATTAAGAAAAACATTAACCTTTATATCTAGTCTAAACGCCGTAACAATTAGTAATACGCACGCCCCTGTAGTTTCATCAGTCAATCTATTTCTTGAACTTCATTTTTTTAAATTCATCGCATAAAATGTAGTTCAAAAAATATTCAGTCAAAAAATAATGAAAAAGCTTGGGCAAAAACAAATCATAGCTTAACTTTTCACTTTTTTGGTAAAAAGATTTATTCGCATTCTCCATATATATATGTACATAATTATGTACATATAATGCTCAAAGTGGAATCCACTATCAACAAGATATTAGAGGTGCAGAAACTTTTTACAGCGAACGTCAACTGAGTCAAAAAGCAAAAAAAAATACCTCCAATGATAACAAATGTCAATAAAAGTGTCGTCAGCATAATAGTATATTTATGTACGAAAAAATTAAATATAAAATGAAGAGTCTGTATTTCTTTTCCATGAGTTACGTCCACGTGCAAGCAAAATTGTTGAAAATGTCATCTATGGCACGCATACCCTAGGTTTACCACCATTGGTCTAGTACAATGACCTACTGAAAACAATTACAAAAATGATGAAAGTCTCAAAAATTTGACTTGGTCAATTTTCCCAGAATGCCAACAATATGGTGGTCACAATCCACGTGAGTTAGGGGGAACTGTACTGGGAAGTAAACGAAATTGTAGAAATATGATAATACCATCATGTAACGCGGTTCTCCCTACATATTTCTCGTGTCGTTAATCTACCTACTGAAAGATTAAATAAAAAAGATTCACTTTTTACAAAAAGCATTCTGGCTTTAAGTCTACATTGAAATGTATTTATATAATAGGCAAACTTCGTAAGAAAGCGGCCATCCTTACCCAAAGGGCATAATACTAATTTCTCATTAGTTCCGGGTTCGATTCCCGGAGTGGTCATAATAATTTTAGGTGGTTTACCCCGACCTGGATATTTTGTATTTCGCTTCAGTAATTGAGCCTCATAGCGTTTAAAAAATCCTCCTTAACGTGAATTCAATCAGTGCTCTCAAGAAAAATTGTGCCATTTCCCGCTTTATGCGGCTGATTAATCAATTAACGCTGTTTTTGTTTAAGCTCCTCTACATAAGAGCAAAAGGAATCTTAACTCGCCGAAATCTGGACAAAACAATCGCCACCTGTCGAAAATTGTCTAACGAAATCAAAATGTCAAATCCTGTTTAAACATCTCTAATGTATCGTTGCATCTTAGTAGTGTTATTTATGTATTTTCATTTTTTTTATTCTGTAGTTTTTTCCTTCTTACGTAACAAATTGTGTATACTAATATATTTATAATGTATATCCACTCGTAAGTATTTTACTACTGTATGTATATCTGGTCTCTAATTACATTAAAATGTTAAACTTTAGAACAGGCTTGGCTTAAGTGAGAAATTGCCAGAAATTCTTCCTGGTAAATTCCTGCGAACAAAAAAACAAATAAAACTTGAAACAATGTAGTATATTTTTACAGCTTTATTATATTGATTAATTACAATTAATTCTACTGTCTTACCACCACGCGGCTTCCCCGCAGGGGAAGACAGACAGTGTAGAAAGCCATTCAGCCCATACACAACGTTTGCCACAATAAATAAATTTATTCTCTGTTATCCTTGTAATAAAAAAATGTAAATATCACGTCGATAAATTTGACCGGATCTGGTTAAAATTCGTAATAATGTTGTAACTAATATATTCATTTCTTATATTGATTCAGACATTTTATATATTCCTTCTCCACTCGAGTATTCTTTTATATTAAACCAATTTTCGAGGAGTTTTTTTAAGTCTAAATACATTCTTCTTCCTGTGCTTGGAATAGTGTACTTTTTGGCCGAGAGGATATATAAAAATGTATTTTAAATTTGGAGAAAATTAAAAATATTTCGTGGAAATATGCAATCGTGGAACCCAAAAGAGCCGTTGCGCCGTTTTGATTAATGATCAGCGAGTCCCTAATAATTTAGCTAAATGGCCCAAGGAATCCGGGGTGAAATGATCCAAAAATGGAATTATGTTAATGCACACTTTATTTGTCAACGCACCCTTCCTAGTTTACGACCCAGATTTATTAGAGGGTTGGCACTCGGCCGTGTCCGTTGATTTGATTTCTGCATTTACAGAAAATATTTTATTTATTTTTTTATATGATCGAATTCGATTGGTCTTGAAAAAAACGCTAAAATTCCTTTTAGTGTTAATGTGGTAACTTTTTCTTGTCTACCCAACACTGTATTTATATTAATGTATAATAATGGATTGGATGGAGTAATATAAATACATGTCAGAAATATAAATACAAAGAATTTAAATATTAAGATTGATAATGCCCTCAAAGGAGTTTCGAATAAATTAAACGAAAAGTATAAGAAAACAAACATTTTACTTTCTTATACTAAAATCATTTGCTATTTCTCTAAATAATAGACATTTGGTATTACAAAGAAATATACGTTTATAGTAAAAATACATTTCATAATGTACATATTTTAATGGACAACCATCTCAGCGTATTACTTTTTAATTTGTAATATCTACTCTTGTATAATGCTCTTTATTTATTTCTACGATGGTTTATACGCTATGAACTAAATGTATTATATTTTTATAACAATTACTTTTTTTAATTATATGTTTAGCGATCTTTCAGTTTATTATTCTTCACGTGTTTATTATTATTATTATAAAAACCAGATCTGTATGGAATTCTCTGCACTTTGTCGGAATTGTATTACTAAATATTCGCAATCTAAAAACAGTATCGCCCCAAAAGGGCATCTTTGTTTCAAATAATTTAAATTTGTACAGTTGATTTCCAATCATAATAACATTTGTAAATTGAATTAGGAGCGCTCTGTAATAATTTAATTATAAAATTGACATCAAATCGTAGAGTCCTATAAATATATAATATTTGGCGGGTTTGGTTGTGTTGGAGAGGATTCCTACCCGTCCAGAAGAATCTTCACGTGTCAGCGTATGGCGTGCGTTTGACGAGTGTCGCGTGTGTAATGTGAATGAGTGTAGGTATACAGCACAGGCGGTAATGGAGCCGATCAGCACAGGGAGCAAATGATACTCACTGTTGAATGTTGCCATTTATTGTAACAATCTACGTACAGGAATATCATCTGCGCGTTCTACGGCGGCCGGCGACGGAATGGTGGTCCCTGTAGCGTAGCAACCGGGAGTGGGTCAGTCGAATAGAGCCCTGATTGGCGGAAGTGGGCCAGATGCATACGGCTAGATCCGCGGCGGCTCCCGAATGCCACAAATGTATACCACGTTAATTTACCTATTCTCACAATGTTTTTATTTTATTTTGTTTGTTCTATTTCTCTTTTTATTTTTTACGTCATTGTAATAAATTCCAATTTTTTTATTGTTTTCACTGTAAAGGAAAATAATAAATATATCATTTTATCAGACGTGACAGTTACGTTTAGTTATGTTTAGAAAATAGTAATAAAGTTTGAAAAAAATTAGCTGAAACATTTATCTAGTTGGCTTTTTCAACTTTCGAGGACAAATTCATTACCGAACCGACATCTTTTTAATTGAATGTAAATTGAATTTCGACCTTCAATGGGGAAATTCACGGCCGATTATACATAATTGCAAAGGCGGGAATCCGAAAATTCTCCTTATTAATTCATTTTATTCCAAATCGCAAAGGTGTGGCCCGCGAGTCGGAAATGAATTTTCGTCGAAAATCATTTCTGCTCGAGGATGATGACTGAATTCTTAACATTTTATAATTGTGCACTTAAAATTAATGAGAAGTGTAATTAAATCGATTTGGTTCGCGTCTCGGATTCTGATTGAAATATCTCTACGACCACCGTTTTCAAGATTTCTAAGTTCAAATTATATAGGATGTAACACAGCTGGTCCACAATACTTTCCTGCCTACATTGGACGTAGTTCTGCTGAGAATCCAACCAACAAACATTGAATTGAGAAAATCGCTTCTAAAAATTTGAATCTACAAAAACCCAATATGTCGATATTTATTTCATTTTTACATTTTTTATATAGGGCTCATTGTAGAGATATTTTTTATAGTTTTTTGATGTAATTATAAGAAAAAAACATTCATTTACGAAGATATGACGCGTTTTATAGGTTAGATTTTTTCTACAAAATATACAAAAAACAGTACTTTTTTTCAATTGATTCAGCAACATTGTAGATTGACAATTTTTTTAAATATTGATCATATTATTTGTATAAATCTACTTATATTATTTGATTAATTACACCTACGATATAAGTAATATAACCTTTAATAAATATAAGTAGATTTATACAAATAACACAATCAATATTTTTAGTACTTATTTTGTTCTATTATAAAAACATTAATATAACACTAGCCGTGAAAAATCACGGGAAAGATAATAATAACGACTTGCCTTGCGTAACCGCGCAACATATGCCGCGCGTTGATTGCGTGTCACACTCTAATTATCTAATGTTTTTTTCAGCAAATTATGGACTTTACGACAGACAGACGGACGGACAAATAGATAGCCAGTCAACGAAATTATTATGTTTGATTTAAGTACTCGTATAAGGGTATTTGTTTGTTTGAAATGAAACTTCTGTTTTGTTGGCAATTACATTAGCTTCTATACATTTGAAATTTTCCGCTAAGCTGGTAATGTATTTACTCTTGCGAAACATTATTGAATGCAAATAATGTAAGTGGCTTAGCTTTAAATAAAAGGTTTAAGACAAGCGAAAGAAGCAAATAGGCGGCGATCTGCATGTAACACAAGCGACTTTGACAGTTTGAGTTTGTTTGTTCGTAGATTTGTAAACAGATATCTGCATTATTTACCATTAGCAAACCACAGAAAACGTTCTACCCACTTGCATGCTTTTTACAAAAATATTATCGTTTAGTAACAGTAGAAATAATATGTTGCATAATGCGTCCATACCACACGGATGTTTTCAGCCAATATTTTTGTATGCCAAGGATTTATAAATTTGAAGTCTTAGCCCTTAGACATTTTTTAAGTTAATTTAACGGTGACGTGGTGTTGTGGGTTAGAAAATTATTTAATATACAAAAAACTATAGCACTTAGAGCTTGGAAGTTTTCAGCAAATAAAGATATTGTTTTGAGCTGTCCAAACCCGTATAAAATTCATTTTTATCATTTTGTTGGTTACACACTTTCAGCAGAACTTCGTCCGATTATGAGTCCAAAATTTTGTAATACCTAATACCTTAAAATGTCCTAACATCAATAGTTATAGAGATAAACAGTTTCAAAGTTTTCATTCTTTTTCAATATTTCTGACTTATTTTGATAAAATATTAGGTCCTTACATATGAAATTGGCGTTTAGTATGGGAGGAATATAAAGCCGATTTTTTTTATTATAATATATTTATTTAATCAAAGTATGTATCATTGCTATCTATGCACTTTTGCCATCTCATAGGTAGTTCATCGATCCCTTTACTAAAAAACCATTCGGACGGGAATCAATAAAGTCTTATGAAGGCGGTTATGTGTATGCCCCATCGGAGTTTGTATTTTTTCGCTATGCAGAAGTTATCCAAATTTCGAACAAAAATGGTTAATTCTGTTGGGGCAAGGTCCGAAGAGTACGGTGGATGTCTTAGACATTCCAATTGAAGCTCCTCTAATTTGGTAGCCGTCTGTTGTGCAGTGTGTGGTCTAGCGTTATCATGAAGCAGCAGTGGCCTAGAGCGATTAACCAGCCTCGGTTGTTTAGCAGCTAGCTTTTCCATCATGGTTTGCAGTTGCTGAAAATAGACATCTGCCGTAATCGTCTGGCCAGATTTAAGAAAGCTGTAGTGAACGACACCAGCACTAGTCCACCCAACGCTCACACGTAACTTTTTTGGAGTCAATTTTCGCTTGGGGCATGGTTTGGCTGGTTCGGCAGGGTTCAGCCATTGCGATGAGCGCTTCCGATTATCGTACAGGATCCACTTTTCATCACAGGTAATGATTCGATTTAAAATCCCTTCATTATTGTGCCGGTTGAGTAATGCAACGCAGCAGTCAACGCGCGTTTGTTGATTTGCTTCACTCAATTCGTGAGGTACCCACCTTTCAAGCTTTTTCACCTTACCACTTTGCTTCAAGTGGATTAAACAGTTTTATCACTAACACCGCAGCCTGCAGCTAACTCGGATGTGGTTTGCGATGGATCCGCTTCCACAATAGCCTTCAATTCTTCATTATCAACTTTGGTCTCCGGCCGTCCACGGGGCTTGTTCTGCAGGTCGAAATTTCCAGAACGAAAACGTTGGTACCAAAAACGCACTGTGTTTTCTTTTGCGGAACCGTCGCCATACACATCATTAATCCTTCGAGCCGTTTCTGCAGCACTGGTGCCACGGTGGAACTCGTACTCGTAAATAACGCGATATTTCAAGTTTTTCATTTTGTAAACTGAGTGACGCAAAGAAAAAAACAATTGAGGAAAAAACAAATGAGTTATAATTTTCAAAACACAAATACATGAGGAAATAGCTGTATAAATTTGGATTTGGAATTTCTAACCAAAGAAAAGATATTTGAGATCAAATTTGCCAGTACGGCAAAACGCCGATTTCATATGTAAGGACTTAATATATATATTTTTATTTTATAATAAATCGTTAAGCATAACTATTTTTCATAATAATGATCAACGCTTTCTATCAAATGTATATCATCGGCCATATTTTGAACTAAGCAATATCACTATTTCTGTATCTCGACAGTTATTTATAACATTGTAATGCCGCCAATTTTGACGTTTTCTGTTTTACAGGTTTGAAATTAATGAATTCAGTCAATCAGACAGCTCTAAAACGTAAACAAATGTTAAGTTATCCACAATTCTGAATAATGAGCTTTGTTATTCATCAATTTCAAACCTGTCAAACTTAAAACGTCAAAATGGGCGGCATTGCAGTGTTATAGGTACAATAACTGTCAAGATACAGAAATATAAATATTATTTAGTAACAGCCACATGAATGGTGAACCTGTGACAAGCGGGCATAGTTAAAATTCCGTTTGCAAAACGCAAGAGAATATTCTAAAATAAAAATTAAATATGCATCAGTTCTCTGCTTTCGTTGTTTCGTTTTCGTGGAGCGTCGGACCCTAGTCGCATTCTACTGCGGGAAAACTTTGTGGAAATATTTTATTTACTGTAACATACAGACTATTCCATTTTTCCAGTGTCTTGTTGTAGCTTGCAACGTGAGCGTACAAAAAAAAAACAAAAAACTCGTAATTTGAATAATTCTTAATGTGCATTATAGATGCCTCACAGAGACGAAACTGTATGTTTTTTTTATTAAGGGAGAGTAGGTATAGAAGTCTTTATGGGTGTACATAGGACTAACGACCTATCGTACGATGTTATCATGTGTGGAAATGGCGAACGTTACATGTGTGTAAAGGGATCACTTAAGCCAACCGTACATTAGATCGTAAGTCCTATGTACACCCATAAAGACTTCTATACCTACTCTCCCTTAATAAAAAAATAAATATACAGTTTCGTCTGTGTCGTGAGATATCTATAATGTACATTAATTGATTATTCATGTCCCTGTGACAACAATCCAGTTCTGTTCTGAAAAATTTGGACACACTCAGAATATTCTGAATAAATAATTCTTATCGATATATAATACCTACATATGTAAGGGAAAAGACTCAACGATTTTTTTTAATGTGTAACATCTTCCCTCTCGCTTTCCTGCAATCTGTGGGAGTGATTTCGTGAAAATGGACAGAAATGCGTAATAGGAAACTGGACGCCGGGGAAGCGCGCGCCATTTCATTTGACCAACGAGCGCGCGCGGTGATAGAGTTGGCCGTCAGATGGAACCAACCCATTTTTCGAGAGGTTGGTACTGTATTAATAAATGCACTTGATATTAAAGAAAACACATTATTATTTGAAGTTGCAATTTTAGAACGAAGTTCTGTGAATTTTAAGCAATTTTTTATTAATCGATTAGAAAAGACATACAGAAAAATCAAATTAAAAAATATTTTAACTGCTACCGGGATTCGAAACAACGGACCTCCATTCTATATCCGGGGATGGCGCGTTTTCCAATTTCGCCACGGCAGTCTGGTAAGTTAACGAAAAATTGTCGACCAAGTATGTAGTTTCTTTTTCATTGATTAACATTTTTATTCCATTTTTAAAGCAATCCGGATTAAATATTTTTCTAATGACACAATTCTTAAATATAATAATAGTAAGTACACTCTTTTATTCATATAAATGTATTTATAAAAGAATTTTTCTGAACAAAGTGCAGATCATTGATAAAAAATGCAAGTTAGTAATTATCCGAATAAATGTTTCCATATTTAGCTTTTTTAAATTATGAGGTTAATTTCTGTTGCTGTTCATTTGATATTTTTAATTGTGAGATGTCAAATGTTACACATCATATGGAACTATTGTAAGGCTCGCTCGTTTTCTTTATTCAATTTCAGTCGATAGAATAAAGAAAGGGATGCAGACAACATGAACAGAGGGCTTACATACATTTGTAATAGAAGAGGAACGATCAGCTTGATCAGATATTATAGGATGGCTCTGTTAAAAATGAAGTGGACAAGGAAATATTACTGGGACAGAACAGAAGAGCATGATGTTCTATTGGAGAGGCGGCGTGATTGTAAGCTAGTAAGATATTTAATAACTCACTAAAGGCCTATGAAAAAAAAACTATTTTCTAGGTATTGAACTAAAAAGATGTCGACAATAATTTCACAAACAACGTTGTCGTTAATATTTCAAATTAAAGTATTGTGACACGTGACACATAACTCTAATGTTAATGTAATAGCAATGGGCATATGTTGTAAAGAAAATCGCAAAAAATGTGTCTTTACTTGGAAGAATAAGAAGATATATAACTAAAAATACAAGTTTATATGTAATATACAATACTATGACTCTCCCGCACATAGATTTTTGTTCCAGTATATTATTAAAAGCAACGAAGGAATTCTAAAAAAACTTCAAATGGTACAAAATAGAGCGATGCGCATAATACTGAAGTGTAATAGGAGAACAAAAATGTTGAATGCCTAGGACTAGAAAAAGTAAATCAAAGAATAAAGTATAATATGCTGGTGCAATATTAAAAATTAAACACGGATTAGTACCCAAATACTTTGATGACAGGATGAAGCTGAATACGGATTTTCAATCTTATAATACGAGAGGAAGCGACAACATAAGACTACCAAAGAAAAAGAAAAAAACCTTACAAAATTCTGTGATGTACAAAGGTCTAAAAATCTTCGATAGCCTGTCAAAGGAAATTCAAAACACGGTGAATATCAGTAGGTTTAGACAGTATACAATTTTATTGTAAAAACTTTTAAATGAATAGATGGAATGTAATATGTTTAAGTGAAATCATTATGTTTAAGAGAAAGTATTAGCCCACACAACATTATGTGTGGAATTAAATATTTAAGAAAAATAAAAATAAATAAATACTGCGTTGTTCGAAAGACAGACAATTGGTGGACGGTGTCGTCATCAAGAGGTCGCCTCAAAATCTGTTGGACTGGCGAAATCACAAAATTCTGCCATAATACATGGCAGTAAATAATAATGGATAAAGAAGTGGGAGACACTTGGGAGGCCGTCATACAGTAGTGGATAAAAACCGCTGATAATTATGATGATAACAATGTGAGATTTTTAAGAAACAAAAAATCTCTTTTGTTTTTGATGTTTATAGCATTGACTTTGTAGTCAAACACAATTACTAATTTAAGAAAACTAACAAAGTTTGTGTAAACCACAATTATTGTTTTTAAACACGACATATCGTTTAAATAATTGAATAAAAGAACATCAACTCGATTCAATTTTATTTTTGTATATAACATTTACATAACAAAAGTACATTCAAGTCGTAAATGTTATAAATGAAGAGTTTATAAAATGTTTTAATTAACATACATATTCATACCAAATGAGTAAGAGAATCCTGCTTCGGAAAACTCTCTCAGAGATATGGAACAGATCAATGTCCAAAGCGATATTGTTCAGCATAGCTGTAGCTCTTCCAGCAGGCATAACCATCGGCAGGTTGGTCCTGCTATTGGAATGT